>OZ005658.1:3882500-4182000 GCA_963930645.1 Salticus scenicus | reverse complement strand
ACTTCGAACTCACCCGCTGAGGGTGGGGAAGTAAGAAGTGGGTAAGTTGTGCCGAAGACAGTGGGGACCCAGACTCCTCACATTGGCAGCGAGAAAACCTCTACCAATCACAGCGAGAACTTAGGTTATTAATAAAGATATGGCATTTTGACAAATCATTTAAGTTTAACGTCCAGCGAAGCGGGCAAAGCCTGCTAGTAATCTATATTAATAAAATCAGAGTTTTGTCTGTAAATTTGTCGGATTCGAAAAATTTTGCGATATCTTCACGTTTTACACCTCATGAAAGCCGAAAATGACTTCAGAAAATTTTGCCTGTGTGTGTGTGTGTGTGTGTGTGTGTGTGTGTCTGTGTGTGTGTCATCGTGTCCGAATGTCGCTTTTTTTGTCCGGGCATCACTTGAGAACGGCTGGACGGAATTCAACGGCGCTTGGCAGGAATTTAGGTCTTCACCCAACTTAAAATTATATCTATCAACTTTTCAGAAATTCCCCCCCGTTCTCCCCCTGGGGGGTAAAAGACTAAAACACGTTTGTCCGGGCATCACTCACTGAGCTCCATTGTAACAGGAGAGCTGACTTCGCGGTCAGTCGTCTACTAGACGAATTACGCCTTGATGTATGCATAGGGGGCAAAAAGAAAAAAAGTAGTCCGTTTTACTATGCGTCTGACAGTATGAATTCTCGATTGTTATTGTTTATTATTTCATTATTCTCCAACATATTGTTAATAAATAAAGTGAATTTGCGACTTCAAGTAGCAGATTATTTTAATGTGCATTTAGTTTAATAGTTACTGGAGATATATTTTATATAACTTGCTTATAAATGGAATTGCTTATATTCCACTGAGCCCCATTGTAACAATTTGTAGCTCAGTGTTGTATTCGAAGAATCTTTTTGAATTCAAGCTAACATTTTGAGTTCCAAACTACTCTATCAACCCAATTACTTTTAGTTTTATTCAACCGTATTTTTCTTTCTTTCTATCCCCCCCCCCACCCCCACCCCACCAATTTTGATATATTACAGGAATTATTTAATATCGAACATTCACTGCTAAAATAAAAAGGGTTATTTTATTAATTATTTTGAGGGAGGTGGTCATTTAAATGATTGGTTATTTACTTTTATAACGTTACAATAAATAATAAAAAATTTCGTTAAACGTTAGATTTTTAAGATCATAATCTTTAAATAACAGAACATTTTAATATGCATTTAGTTTGATATTTACTTGAGATATTTTTATATAACTTGCTTATAGATGGAACTGCTTATATTCCACTGAATACCATTGTTACAAACTGTAGCTCAGTGCTGTATTAGCAGAACCTTTTTAAATTCAAGTTATCATTTTAAGTTCCAGACTACTTTGTCAATTCAATTATTATTTTCTCTTACCTGTAAAGTAGAGAAAGTATTGTTTTGGGTCAAAATTTCAAAAGTGAGTTTTTGTTATATTTACACGTTTTGGTGTCCCCTTAATCCAAAAAATCATATTTTTTCGCAATTACAATACTTCCCTTACATAATGTATGCTTGGAAAGTAAAAAATAACAATAAAATCATTTTAGAGAGGTAGAGATTTGAATCTATAAAACTATAAAATGTAAAAGCATAAATTTAAAAGAGCAATGCAATCCAGATGACTAATATTTTTTGCTAGGATTTAAGTTGCAAAAAAATCCGATTGAAAATAAGTTTACTTTTTTCTTTTTTTTTTCCCTCAAAGTTTTAATTGCTGCATGCAATAGTGAGAAAAAACAGAAATTTCATAGTGCAAATTCATCATTACTATAAAATCATATTTAAATTAAAATTTAAAGATTTTTATTTACTTTGCTTTAAATAAATAAAATGAGACATGTTTTTTCCCTAAATTTATTAAAAATCTTACAACGGTAAATATTATAGCAAATTCTACCCCTTTCATTTTTCCAAAAACTATGTAAATGACTTCTTTAACCTTACAATATTTTTTCAGACAAATACAAAGATGATTTTGTGTAAAATTTTCTTATCACTTTTTCACGCTTAGATAAATATGTATTTTATCTACAATGAAAGAGATTTTCATTATGTCCCTGTAAAAAAGCGACAAGTGCTGGACAAACTAAAATCTATACATTTTGTGCAACAGTGAATTATAACAATTATATAAATTTTCAGCTCAATTAGATGAGACTTTTGTACCCTATCGCACTTTAAATAATTTGAGCCCCTGTAAAAATACTATAAGTGGTAGATTCTCCAAAATTCACACAGTTCGTGTGAAAGTGATCTGTAACATGCATATAAATTTTCAGCTCAATCATATAAGGCATTTAGACGCTATCACACTTTAACAAATTTGGGCCCATAGACCATAATGTTAAAGAATTTTTTGTGTAAAAAAAAAAAAAAAGTGCTAGATTGGTCAAAATCAATAGGCTTCATGCTATGGTGACAGACTTATAACATGTGTACCAACTTTCAGCTCATTCGAACAAAGCATTTAGACACTTTCGTGTTCACTCACATACATCATCGTAAGAATATTTATTAAATATGAGTTCAGAGGACCTGGAAACATGTTGAAACACCAAAATCTCAAATTTCGATTTTTGGTATAATTACCGAACTTTAGTGCGGAAAGTATTGTAATCATGTCAAAAATTATAGTGTTCAGAAAGTAAAAGTTAAATTAATAGATTTTAAAAAAAAAACTTGGCGTTTACAGTCATCTCATTTAATAAATCTTTAAAATAAAAAAATACGGGAAAAAAAAAAAAAAAACTTCTGAGTATTAATAAAATTTCAAAAAATTATCAAATAACAAACAAAAAAAAGTAGGCTTTATTTATTTATAAATTGAATGTTAAATTAATTAGAATAACATATTGAATTTCTACATTGTTCATTAATTGTAATGAACAATAAAAATATGGGTTAAATAAATGAACACAGACACTTGAGTATTTGAAAGATATTTTATTTCATTAAAACGTTTTATATTTACAGACAGATGATTAAATCAGGATATATTTTAAAGTATCTGTCTCCCACCTCTCTTATTATTTTTCTCAAATTTGCAATTTTAAAGGACCAATGGATTTTTACTTGCACTAATTCTATTGAAAGTAATTCAAAATAAAATTTTCAAACCACTGTAAAAGTTTTAATAATATATACTTAATATTTATGTAAATGCTAAGATAAAAGAAATAAAAGCTTAAATGCAAGTTGAAAAAAATTTATAAATAAATTATAATTAAACTAAGAAAGCATTTGCTTAATTTAAAAAAAAAACTATGCACACTTTTCCTGTACACACTTTTTAACTTTATATGTGTGTATATATATATTCACAAATTTCATTAAAATTTTTGCCATTTATACTAAGTTCCCACTCCCTCATTTCAACTATAGTGATCAAATACATTAAAGTATATATATCGGTTTATACAGCCGTAGGCTGAGCAGCTTTTAACCATACTTAATAATTCATAAATCTATCTCATTTCAAAAGAAAGGGGAAAAAAAAAAAAACTGGATGATAAGCAAAGGAGTCTATACAGAAAATTGTTTCTTTTGCCCCGAATGCGAACTAAAACTATCGGCACTGTATTCATACGCGCTGACCCACGGCCGACTCCAGTATCGGCCAAAAAAGCTGTGAGGTGACGTCATTAATTCCGTCTTACCTCTTCCCCCTCCTGCAGTTTCATTCAAAATCAAAATACGTCTAACCCAGATTTCATTTCGTACACTGGTGTGTGAAACTGCTAATAAATTTAAACTCAAAAAAAAAAAAAAAAAAAAAAATTGCCGATCCTTCTTTTTTAAATTGAAAGATTATTTAATGATAAATTGCTATTTAAAAACACTACAATAATAACTTTCATATACGATTTTATTTAAAAAAGCTTTCGAATAATAACTTTCATAATTCAAATCTCATTAATTACACAAGTTTCAGTTATCTCATATTTACAATTTACACGTTTATAAATTAACATAATTCATTAATATGTTCTAGTAATAAATTAGTAAATACTAATTAAAAAATATTTAATTCTTCTTATTATCAATATTTATTTATTTTTTCCTCGAATTCGCATAAATTAGTTAATAAGCAGATTTAAATAGTAAATAATAAAAGATAATATATATATAATATTCAGTAGGCTGACAACTCCTTTGATTGTTTAAAAACTTTTAATCTAAATATTTCTTAAACTACCTGAATTAATATATATATATAACATTAAGAAATATTAAGTTAATTAAGAGCTTTTTATTAAATTTAAAAGTTTAAAAAATAAGAATCTTAATCAATATATATATATATATATATATATATATATTATTAATACATTAAAAAAAAGAAAATCTTAATTTTAGGAATAAACATCATTGTTTCTAATTTCACTGCAAATTACAAGCATTTATAAAGAAATTTTAAAAGTACGTAATGTATAGAAAATGACTGAAAAAAAAAAAAAAGCAAAATAACGAGCACACACATTGAAGTGAAAAAATAAATGAAAAGGATAAAAACACATTTTAAAACAATTTTTTTTTCTGAAATATACGTACATACAATGTAGACACAGCATTTAACAATTAAAGTTAAGAAAAAAAAAAAAAAAAAGTTTAGTTTTCTTGCTTTTTTACCCTAACACTTACTGTACCTTTTATTAAACTTTTTAAAGTATATTCAAGGATATATAAAATGTTATTTTTATTTTATTAATTTTTTTAATGCATAAATTATGAGTTCTGTGGAATACTGTTGAAGATAGACGTTTTTTTTATAATAATAATAATTATTATTTTGTCCTGTAAAAAGTATTGCAAAAAAATCACACCAGTTTCTACATATATATAATATAAATATTGCACATTTAATACAATCAAGAAATATTAAACAGCATTTTTATCTAAATCACAAGTATATTTATTTAAAAATTTTAATAAGTATTGTAATATTAATGCTTTGTTTTTATAAAAAACTGACAAAGATTTTGCATTCATTTTCCATTGCAAACCTCAACTCAAGATAAAAATACAGAATTAAAATAAAGAATAATTAAAATGATCATCTTATAATTCATAATTATTTGAAATAATGTTTATTCTGATTATTATTTCACGTAAAAAATCTTATATGAAATGATTGGAAATTTGAATTAAAAATACATTAAGGTACATATATATTTTAATACAGTCAAGAATATTTTTATCTAATTACAAATGTTTTTACTTAAAATTTTTAATGTGATATTCATGTTTTGTTTTTAAAAAATCCTAACAAATATTTTGCATTCAATTTCCATTGCAAATTTCAACTCAAGATAAACATAAAGAATTAGATTAAAAAATAATTTAAATAATCAATTTATAATTCATAATTATTTGAAATAATGTTTATTTTAATTGTATTTTCATGTAAAAAATGCATGAAATGATTAAAATTTTGAAATAAAAACACATCTATATACACACACACATACATATATTGTGACGTAGTCAAGGTTGTGTCCATTGTGTTCGACTGCCTGCGTGAGGTCTCTGGTGCCGGATTGTCTGCAGTCTCGAGAAACCGGGCGTACCAGGGGTTTTTTCATCCTCATGGCTACAAAGTAACCGCGATTTCACAGATGGCTTTGATGTGCCGCTTGGGCACCCCACGCTAGGGTGGTACCCCGCCGTTTTGTCGCCAGTTGAAACTCCAATGAACTGTTGACCTGAGGATATTCCTCCTGACCAAAGACTGTTTGATTGGTGTTTGTCGAGTGGGAAAAATTGTTCCCCCTTTTCAGATCACTAAGATTTTTGGAAGGACTAAAGATTTCAGATATTAAATCGGGGACTTGGATTTATGACTTGAAAGAGAACGGACGTTCTCCTGGATCTTTTAAAAATGATACTCATGTTAGGTTTTCACAGGTATCTGTGATGCATGTAATGCTATAAAATGCTAAAAGTAGTTTTAAATTAAAATTATGTTAAGTTTTGCAATCAAGCCTTGTTATTCCTTGTGTGGGATTTACAACCAATTTTTGACTACTATCATGTGTTCCACGCTACGTACCTACTATATCACAGCAGAAGAAAAGTGGTGGCAGCAAGGAGGATGTGCGCCTAGAGTAAATTAGGTGCAGCCCAAGCCTTAGAGGATAAGAAACGCATCAAGAAGATTACCAGCCAACGGATGTCTCAGAACTACGAGTGGTGAGTCCCTTTCTTTTTCTATTTAAGTATCAGGGAGGTCTTGGTTGTAGGAGATTAGCTGTATTTTGGGGTAACTTTCTTGCAGGTGTTAAATGGTCATAGGAAAGATTTTTTCTTTTAGATTTTCAATGGTTCTGTGTTTTCTTTTGTAGTTAAAAGAAGAAAAATCTTTAACGAAAGTTTTAGGAATCAAAAGTAAATGGGATTTTTGTTTCTATTTGTTTTGAAATTGCTTAACTCAATATTAATCCGAGTTAAGTGAAGAAAAAAAAAAAAAAGTTAATTAATAATTTTTTTTTCTGTGCAAAATAAAAGGCATCGGGTTAATTTTAATGTCATATTTTATTTTGGAGTATTTAATTGTTTTTGCTTCGTTTTCTCAATTGAATTTCAAAATTCACTCAGTTGTGGTTGTAATAGGAACTGAAGTTCAGTAATAGTGAAGTGTTTTATTGTAGTCATTAATTGTTTATGTATTTTTTATTATTCTTGTGAGAAAAAATATATTTAGTATCAATTTTTTTTTTTTTCCCTTTCTCTTTTTTCTTTATTATTATTATTATTTTTTTTTCTCTTTTCTCTCTCGAGTGCTTGATTTGTTTTTTTTAAAATGGCTTATTTAAGAAAACTGAATAAAAGTACTTTGCTATTATTAGCAACAGAATTTGAGACCGACGTATCGGAGGATACGAGAAATAAAGATATTATTCAGGCAATTTTAAACGCTTCTGATTACGATGAGGAAGAAGCAAAGGATTATTTAGTGAGAATTGTAAATGATTTAGAAAGAGTTGAAAGAGAAAAAGAGTTAGAGAGGAAGGAAAGAGAGAAAGAGTTAGAAAGGAAGGAAAGAGAGAAAGAGTTAGAAAGGAAGGAAAGAGACAACATTAGGCAGTTTGAGCTAGAAAAATTGAGGCTTCAAAATGAGGCAGAAGTCAATAGCACAGCGTCAACGGTAACATCAGTAGAACCGGGTAGAAAACGGATTCAATTAAGAGAATTGGTGCCTAAATTTGACCCAAAGCAAATTGACATTTCTTTGTTCCTTATGATTTTTGAGCGCCAAGCGGTAAAAGAAAAAGTCGAAGAAGATTGTTGGGTATCCCAATTAATCCCGTTATTACCGACGGATATAGCGGAGCTAATTGTAAAGGAGCCTGCGGATAAATTTGAAAATTACCAGCACATAAAAAAACTATTATTTAAGCGTTTCAAGTTGAGCGCGTTGGCGTTTAAAAATAAATTCGAAGACCATAATAAAAAACCAGCAGCTTTATGGGTAGATTTGGTGTACGAATTAAAAGGTTATTTAGACAATTGGCTAGAAGCCGTAGACGTTAAAGATTTTGAATCGCTGAAAGAATTGATACTCACCGAGCAAATTAAAAAAAGGGTTCCGTTTGAAATCCGAGAACATTATTTAGATAATTGGGAAGAGATAAATAATGCTACGAATCTCGCCGAAAAATGTGATAAATTTGAAGCAGTTAGACGTGATCACAAAAAATTCGAACGGAAAAATTCCTTCAAGAAAGAAAAAACAAATTTCGGGTATTCTAAAAATAGTTATGACGTGAAAGGAGAAAGTGATAAGCAGGGAAAAAGAGAACTAGGTAAGAAAGAATCGGTTCAGAATGAGGAAATTTTCGAGAAACCGAGAAAAATAATTTGTTATCTCTGCGGTCAAGCTGGGCATATAAGACCTCGGTGTCCTTTGAACGATAAATCGGAGGCGATTGTAAATCATGTAATTACAGCGCATTATTTGAGTCCATCTTTCAGGCCATATGTTAAAAATGCTATTATAAACGGGGTTTATCGTAACTATTTATTAGACTCAGGTTCGGAGATAGATATTTGTGACCGTTCATGGGTTAATGATCAAGATTGGTTGGGAGAGACGGTGAAAATACGGCAGCCATTAGATTCCGAATGTATTTCCTTACCTGTGGCTAGGATTACGATTGAGGGAGATTTTGGTATTATTGTGACTAAAGCAGCCGTGAAACCAATCGATTTGATTCAGGAATATTATTTAATGGGGAATAAAACCGCTAGGTTGATTGAAGCGCAGAGAAGACGCTCGTTAGGTGAGAGTAAAATCACTAGTAAAGAAAAACTGCAAAATGAGTCTCATGTACAAACTTTCCATAAAAACAACTCTCGTTCGCCCATACAATCCCGTTTTTCTAACGCTAAAGGAAAAAAGAAAAATGAATCCAGTCCAAACTTTTGGGAAAACCCAGCTCCCCGTTTTGGAAAGTGGAGGACGAAAGTCACGAAATTATGTTTCACGTGTCAATCACCGGAGCATTTGAGTCGAAACTGTGACAAAATGAAAGGATATTTAAAGGGTTTTCAGGAGCCGAAAGCAAAATTTAAAAGGACTGATCATTTTGGGAAAGATAAGCGCGTAGGCCAACAGACCCGACTTTCAAATCCTTTACTTGTTAGACGTATAACAAAGGATTATCCGAGAGAGAAACTGAACAATGCAGTGGACGAACGCGAAACTCAATAGCAGGTGTTTGCTACTGGGAAGGAGGGAGGTTTCTTACAAGTTTTGTTTGTTTATTTAGTTTTCCTTCCTCTCTCAGAATTGTTAAAAGTGAAATGTTTTTTTATTTTTATTTTATGCAATTTTCTGTGTAGATTTTCTGTGTTTGGAATGTTATGCAAAAATTGAATTAATCGTTTCTGTGTTTTTAATTTTCATATATATAAATTTTGGTTAAAATGTGCTTTTAGTTAGAAGGTTATGTAGAGAAGTGTTAACTGCAACGTAACAAAATTGTTTAGATGAAAAGAAAGGAAATCTGTGCGAGGAATTATTTAGGGAAAAGCTGTAGAGAAAAAATAATTTTCTTTTTTGATTGTTAGCATGTCATTGTTAGTTACGGATATTGAGTGATCCATGTTAACTAAGATGATGCATATTGTAGGTTTGTTTTTTTTCCATTGCATAATTTTCCTTTTAAAATTTATTGAGATTTCTTTCTTTTACTTATTTTTATTTGGGTATTTTATTTATCCTTACTGTGTGGTTGCATACTTCTTTCTTCTCTTGTAGATAATTGCCTAACTGATTAACTGAATGTCATCTCTATTATTATTTTTTTTTGTATATAGCATTGTGTAGGAATGTATGAAATTTTAATTCTTAGACGTATTAATTTTTAGCATTTTACCTTTCAAATTTATTTTGTTTTATTATCTTTTTTTTTTTTTTGAACTTGAGTGGTCTATTTATAATTTATTTTTTGTGGACTATGATTTATTTAATATTTTAAAATTTTTTGTGTGGTCCTTGTAAAAGAAAAAAAAAGTGTGTGAAAAGTTTTAAAAATATTTGAAATCTTTCAGAAATACAATTTTTATTTATTATTAATTTAGCATTTCAATTTTACGGTGGAGTTAACAGTGTTATGTAAAGAAAATTTTGAATTTTTTTTGTGTTTATTACTTAGAATTAAGCATAATTCTGATGTTAGGAAAACTCCAACTGAGTGGATTGTTTTCAATTGTTTTTTTTTATTACTATTATTCATTTATTTAAAGTTAACTCACTTTTAAGGGGTAAAATTGGAAATGGGCTTTAAGTTTATCTGGGGAAAGACCTCCCTGGGACTTAATTGAAAAATGGGGGTCGCCTACTGGAGTGCTGTTGGTCGCCTACTGGAGTGCTATCGGTCCTACCGGTCGCCTACTACTTGTGTCGCCAACTTGTGTCGCCAACTTGTGTTATGAAGTTTGTGTCAAGAGCTGGATTTTGCTCTCCATAGTCGTGCAAAATCTTCTTATGGGGAGAGGAGCACTTTTCTTCTGCTGTGATATAGTAGGTACGTAGCGTGGAACACATGATAGTAGTCAAAAATTGGTTGTAAATCCCACACAAGGAATAACAAGGTTTGATTGCAAAACTTAACATAATTTTAATTTAAAACTACTTTTAGCATTTTATAGCATTACATGCATCACAGATACCTGTGAAAACCTAACATGAGTATCATTTTTAAAAGATCCAGGAGAACGTCCGTTCTCTTTCAAGTCATAAATCCAAGTCCCCGATTTAATATCTGAAATCTTTAGTCCTTCCAAAAATCTTAGTGATCTGAAAAGGGGGAACAATTTTTCCCACTCGACAAACACCAATCAAACAGTCTTTGGTCAGGAGGAATATCCTCAGGTCAACAGTTCATTGGAGTTTCAACTGGCGACAAAACGGCGGGGTACCACCCTAGCGTGGGGTGCCCAAGCGGCACATCAAAGCCATCTGTGAAATCGCGGTTACTTTGTAGCCATGAGGATGAAAAAACCCCTGGTACGCCCGGTTTCTCGAGACTGCAGACAATCCGGCACCAGAGACCTCACGCAGGCAGTCGAACACAATGGACACAACCTTGACTACGTCACAATATATATAATAATAATACAATCAAGCAACATTAAATAACACTTTTATGAAAATCGCAAATATATTTATTTAAATTTTTTAATGAGTACTGAAATATTCAAGCTTTGTTTTCAAAATAAAAAGGTATTGCATTCATTTTCCATTGGAAATCTCAACTCAAGATTAAAAATAAATGATTAGATTAAAAAAGAATTATTATTGGCAATTAAAAAAAAAAAAAAAAAAAAAAAGTCAATTTCTGCCAAAAATACCGTTTTGTTTCTAAATAAGAATGCAATAAACAATACGCTATAATATCAAAATATTTATAACAATATACTAGTATTAATAATATAAGCAGTATCATAGTGAAAAAAAAAATAATAATCGGAAAATAATCAAGGAATACTATTTACATGCATAAACAGCCAAACTTAATTTCTGTGTTGGAAGTCAATGGTTGGGGAAAAAAAAGGGGGGGGGATAAATGCTTTCTATACATTTGAAAATGCATATGATAATAAAAATAAATTTAATGAAAGAATTCTGTATTACAAAATGATTATTACTTTATAACTTCATAACATGAAAAGAGAAAAAAAAAATTCCCAATCACTTTACTTTATAGAAATGTGAGAGAAGTAATAAAGTAAATAAATAAAATAATGAATAAATAAAAATCATATGATTATTCAATAGAATAAGAAACTATCATTACATTATAAACAAAGTTTTTAAAAATTATTAGAAGTTTGAAAAATTCCACAGAAGTGTATATATATATATATACACATAGAAACCATATGTTATAATAATAAATTTGCTGCAATAACTATGTATATTATTCCAATATTTTCCAAGTACAGCATTTATAATAATTAAGTTTTGCTAAAAAAATATTCATCAAACAAAATTAAGAATAGTTTTTAAAAATTCAGTACCATACTTATAATATAAAACATATTTATAAAATATATGTTGTTTTAGTACATACCATTTAGTTTTTGAATTTTTTCAGTTTTCTTTCCTCATTTTTTTCCATTGACTGGGAAGAGATATTTTTGACATAATTATTCAGACATATGTTTGAAAAACTTTTGATAATTTTTATAACTATTGTTTCGTATGGGCAATTACATTCAGAACAATAGTCATTTACACATCCAATATCATTTATTTTCATGTGATTCAATATAATTTCACTTAAGACTGTGTGTTGTTTAAATTTTGCATGAACAAAATCTTTCTCATATTTTTCGCTGATTAAACTTTGAAATAATAAATATGAAACAGAAATAATCATAAGGATATTTTCTGTGGGATATTTTAAACCTCCACGGTTAATAATATCTAAATAAGCACACTTTAAATTGCTTGAGCTGTCATCAGATGTCTCAACTTGGAGTTCCTTGTCTAAGATGCAAAGAGAAATACATGTACTACAGTTAGTTTTAATTTTGTTAGCACAATATCCAGCAATGTAAGTTAATACTTCAATATCTGCCTGAGATATGTTTTCTAAAGCAACAGAATTTGATATAAGGTCTGAAAAAAGACCCATATCCCCACCATGGCTGCATTCATTTTCATTTTCTGAATACTCTGTTACAAAATTCTTTAAGGAGATAGTTCCAAGAGTGTGCGAGTACATTTGCAGAAGTGATTTTAGTTTCAGTTTTCTTTCAGATTCAAGAACTTGCTGCACTGTTACATGATAGTTCCCACCAGACATCTGGCGATACTTTGAAAATCTGTATTCTAATTTGTCAGTTTGAAATTTTGCAGTTAAAATAAATTTTGAACCATTCGAAAGTAATCTTTTAAGAATATCAATCATAGCATATGTGGTCTGATGCAAGGAAAAAAATGTTTCTTCACTTAAGCAGCCACAGCGAGACTTTTGATTTAGATTTTTCCAGTTTTCAAGCCACTGACAAAATTTTTGAAGAAAAATGAATCTCTCGTCATTTACAGAGGAAAATGCTTTACTGTCATCACATTTTAAATAATGTCCTTTGTTCAGATGACTAACATTCATAATGTTCCACCATTTTCTAATTATCCGAATAAAATCCAATGTATCTTTCCAGTTGGCAAGCGAATGTCTATCACCTAATAATTCAAGAGCGGCATCATTACTCTCATGGAAAATGTTTACAACAAATTGCACATTTTGCTTCTCTAAACTTGAAGGATATAAGCTTTTGAAATTTAGCATATGGGCCATTTTTACAATTGAAGTCTTCTCAATTTGGTAGATTTTCCTTAAATGGGCAAATTTTGGTTTTATAATTTTCATTGGATTATCAAAATCAAGACAGCAGAAAGTCTTTTCAGAATCTAATTGATTGATCCAGTTGTTTCTAACAGATTTAAAAAGATGTACAGGATCAAAAAGAATAAATAATCTTTTCATGTTATTCGCAGGATTCGTAACATGACTGCACATTTTTTCATGGCCCATTTTTTGGAACATATTTCTGTTTATCCGATTATTGTCAGATATTAGTGACAATACAACAAACCCTGCTTCTTCCAAGATTTTAAGAGCACTGCACACTAAACTATGTAAATAAATAGCATTCATATTACTAACTGGAACAAGTGCAAGTATTTCTTTGTATGCTGAAAATACTGAACTTATCATGAAAGATTGTATTGTTGTTGCTTCTGTATTTATTTTATTTTCAGCAAAGCCTGAAATGCCTTTTCCTTTATAACTAATAGATTTTTTAACATGGATTTCATCTATTAGTAAATTGACAACTTTATCTGCGTCATTCAAAATATCAAACTTTTTCTTTAAATAATTCTCAGCATGAGAGTTATTTAATGAGTTGTCTAGCTGTAAGATGCTTGTGAATTTTGACAAGTATTCGACTGTTGGCAATGCCAAAACACCACTATCCTGTAACAAGGAATAACAAGAAGAAGACTTCATATAAAGAGAGTATGCAAATATTAGTAAATCATTACTGTATCTCCGAGCCATTTTTGATTTGTCACACAATTCCATTTGTTCTAAAATAAACTTTTTCACATTATATATTTCATCATTAGATGAAATAAATTTCTCCCAATAATTTATGGCCATCTGTTTATTATCAATATCTATATCCATGTTAGTAGAATTTGTTTTCATAGAGCGAATTGCACTTAATATATTTTCCAGCTCACTCCATCGAGAAAGATTACATGAATTGTTTAAAATACTATTAAATTTAGTCTCAGGTATTAAAGAATTCCCAAGAAAACATTTTATACCCATATCTTGTTTGATAATAATACTTGAATGTACAGTTGGAACTGGATTCAAATCCATATTTATTATAAAAATACTGCAATCGTTTTTCATTATCACTGGTTTTACATTAAAAGTATTTACCTTCATTTCAATATTTTCAGTCAGATCTACAAAATCCTTTACTTTATCATCTTCCAAAAATTTTTGGATGGATAAGTCATCTAATTTTTGGAGCTTTTCATCTCTACTATTGCGCTGGACAGGCTGTTTTTCAGTTAAATATGCTGGAGAGTTTTCAAATATACATGGGTATGAACTATCTTTTAACTTGGGATATTTTCTGGGTACCTGTATTTTTTCTCCGTTTCTGTCAGTCACTTCATCCATTCTTATAATATCACACTCTCTAAAATGCTTAGAGCAAACAACACTATGTTTCGAGGGAATCCAGTCTTTTCTGGGAATTTTTCTGCACCAGAGATCCTTTCTAGAGGCATCTTTGGGAAATTTAAAAACAGAGACGTAAGTATCAGTTTTATCGTAATTCGATGAGCAGTTCGGAACGCAACAACGATCCGGCATATTCACAATACATATAGTTGATAATAACAATCATATAACTTTAACATTAATTATTATGTATTAGGAAAACACGCAAACAACAATATGGCGAGCAAGCAAACAAATGACCGCGTGCACTGACAAAATCATACATTCGTATCTCCCTCCTCTCCGTTCAACTTCAAGACGGCTTTCATGACGTCAGATCACATGATCTTCTTCGCTTTTTCGGCCGATACTAGAGTCAGCCGTGGCTGACCGCACTAGATAACGTTAGGGAATAGGAAGTCAGCTCTCCTGTTACAATGGAGCTCAGTGGCATCACTCGAGAACGGCTGAACGGAATTCAACGGCGCTTGGCAGGGATTTAGGTATTCACCCAACTTAAAATTATATCCATCAACTTTTCAGAAATTCTCCCCCGTTCCCCCCTGGGGGGTAAAAGACTAAAACACGTTTGTCCGGGCATCACTCGAGAACGGCTGGACGGAATTCAACGGCGCTTGGCAGAAACTTAGGTCTTCACCCAACTTAAAATTATATCTATAGAAATTTTCAAAATTCTGATTAGTGTTTAAATTGTGGGTAAAAAACGCCTGCGCATGCGCCATAAATATTTTTTCACTAAAACGCTTTGAATGGAAAAATAAAATGCAAAAATAAATTTTTAAGATAAAGACTTTTTTCATTCGCGTGAATCGCACTACAAATTATGAAAAGATTTAAATGAAGTTTTGCCATCTGAGTTTCATACTTTAGTTAATTTTAAAACATCTAATTGTCGTATCGAAAAACTGTTTACACCCCAGGATTCAGAAAAATCATCTCTTTAATTTGGTACTGAATTTGTAACGATAGGTCTGATACTTCTAATTTATTTTCCCCTTTTTCCGTTGCCACTTAAATTTCATACTTTAGTTATTTTTTTAATATCTAATTGTCGCATCGAAAAACTGTTTGCACCCCTGGATTCAGAAAAATCGCCTCTTTCATTTGGTACCAAATTTATAAATATAGGTCTGATATTTCTAATTTATTTTACCCTTTTTCCGTTTTCAACCTAGATTCGATATGGAACAGCTTTAGTATTGGATCCCTTTGGCAAAATTTGAAATTCGGAACCGAAGTAGCTCGGACGTTTCTCGCCAAGATCTTTGATTGCACAATTGAGATAGCCAATTCAGTTCATCGCAAAAATGGCTTAAAATATTTAAAGTCACCAAAGGGTTCCCATACTAAAGCTGTGCATTTTGTACTTATTTATTTATATTTTCAATTAAAGACTTCTGTGGTCACGAAATTTGGTGCGTAAATTGTTTGTTTGCATCCGGCACTTATTGTAACTGGATTTCACGAAATTCGAAATCTCCCCCCCTCCTTCTCGGAGTCGGAGGGCAATAAACGGTATAACTTCTGTATAATCCCACAGCTGAATTTGGCGATTTTTCTTTGGCGTTGTTTTGAAGGATAACGATGTCGTTCTGGACTGTTTGCGATATAATATGGCAGCCTAATATTTTGTTTATTTTGGATTTATGATTTAGATTATGATTTTATCATTTATCATATATGATTTATGATTTTTAGATTTATGATTTAGCCATAATCGCCAACAAAAAAAAATCGCCAAATATCGTTGTGGGTTTATACTGAAGTCGTTCCCAATAAACATGTGTAAAAACATGTTTTTCCGTTTGAATTCGCTTTGAATTATCTTAGAATGGCGAATTTTGGTGTGCGGATATTGATTAAGTGTACGCATTATGTACGTTAGTGGGATTTTGCAAAACTTCGAACTCACCCACTGAGGAAGGGGAAGTAACAAGTGGGTAAGTTGTGCCTAAGGCAGTGGGGACCCAGACTGTATATTGATTAAGTGTACCCATTATGTACATTAGTGTGATTTTGCAAAACTTCGAACTCACCCGCTGAGGAAGGGGAAGTAAGAAGTGGGTAAGTTGTGCCGAAGACAGTGGAGACCTAGACTCCTCACTTTGCGAGCGAGAAAACCTCTACCAATCACAGCGAGAACTTGGGTTATTAATAAAAATATGGGATTTTGACAACTCATTTAAGTTTAATGTCCAGCGAAGCGGGCAAAGCCTGCTAGTTTTAAAATAAAATAGTAATATTACAAATCTAACATATTTCTTCTGAATTTTATTTCACAGCATTTTTTTTATATACCTCAACTTCAGATTTTTTTTTTTTAGTATGGCGATGAAACATGCTTGGCATAAAAGTTAATTCAGCATTATGGTAAAGGTATTTTCTTATTGATAATTCTTGAAAATTTTTTATAATTTTGATGCTGAAGTAGATCGGACATTTTTCGCCAAGGAAAAGATAGAAAGAAATACGCAAGCGAAGTGATGACGTCACTGGCCGTTCGTGGATGCAAGAAAAATATTTCCTATGTTAAACGCCCATTGGATTTTTTGTAAAAAATTATTAAAAATCGAGGAAAAATATTTCCCGATTTTAATCCACATATTTAGGTATAGATATGTATTAGTTATCATGTCCATGCATTAGATTAAGTTATTTTTGTTGTAAAATTGACAAAATTTGAATTTTTAATTTCAAAACTCTAGAAAAAAAAATGGCAAACTTCCATATTCGATTGAAAACACAAACATTTAATTTCAAAGGATGATATTAACACAATAAATATCCAACTAATATACTGATTAAAAGGGAAAAGATAAATATTCTATCATAATTTGAAGTCAAATTTGTTTTCAAATGTCTAAATAAAGTATCTGATATAAGATACTAATATGTTGTAGCGGAATAGATTTGATATCGGTCATCCTTGGTAGAAAAATAAAATATCGCCAAATTATCTGGCGAACATAAATTAATTCCTTTCAAAAATCATGGTTATTTTAACAACTTATTTTAAGACAGTAATGAATAATATGAAACAATATTTCATACAATGCATATTACGAAAATATACATCTGGCATGTATATTATTTTCGTATTACGTTTTTGATCACCAAATACAATAAGCGCCAAGAACGACAGAGTTTTGAAATTTAAAATTAAAATTTTGTCAATTTGACAGCAAAATAACTCAATCTAACACATGCACATGATAACTAATACATATGTGTACCCAATTATGGGGATTAAAATCGGGAAATAATTTTCTTCGATTTTTAATCATTTTTTACAAAAAATCCAATGGGCGATTGACATAGGGAATCATTTTCTTGCATCCACGGACGGTCAGTGATGTCACACTTCGCTTGCGTATAGGAACAATAATCGCATAAATTATATTTTGGTCTAAAACGGCAACAAAAATTTAAAAGTCGCCAAGGGCATTAAGGCTGTACCATGATCAAGTTTACATACTAATTTATTTATTTTTCTATATACCAACTACTATTAACTAAGCATGAAGTATATATAACCACAAAATAATAATTGTCTCATGCGATAGAAGTTGCCGATCATAGCATATTGTATTATTATATGTGGCTTGAAATTGCTGTCATTCTATGGTTGATTGATTAAATCAAATAAATATAGGAAATAACTTGAGAGCAAATATTATGTACATCACATATAATGTTGTTCATATGTAACTGGGATTCAGATATAAAAGAGTTACTTCAAATTTTTCGATACTGTCCGTATCGAAACTGTTATGTATGATAAGCAACCAAATGGAAGCCCACGGGTAAGCCATTGTCGCAGGCAATAGGGACAGGCACCGGAGATTGCAAGGACGAAAGCGGGAACCCAAAGCAAGCTTTTGACCGATTTCAGTTTTTTTTTTTTTTTTTTTTTTTTTTCCCGTAAAGCATATAGAAAAGAGTTTGCCAGCGAAGCGGGCAAAGCCGTCCAAAATTCTTTAAGAACTAAAATATTATTCAACAATTCGCCGGGAAATTAAAAAAAAAAAAAAAAAAAAAAAAAAAAATCATTTATTTGTAAAAAAAAAAAAAAATGAAAAATTTGAAACTCATAAATATTATATAAATTTCACCACATAGTTAAAATTTTAATTAACCAGTCACCAAATTATTATTAGAACCAGATTAATATTGTGCAATAGTGAACTAAAATCATACAAAGAAAGGTTTCGAAATAAAATTCATAATTGACGACCCAGTTTTTATACTTCCACAACGCAGTACTGTTTTAGTACAGAATCCCTATGGACGAATTTTAAATTTTTATCGCCATGTTGGCGATAACTTTTTATTTATTTATTTTGGCATTTTATTTTGGCTTTCAATGAGTTACAAATTTTTTTAGTGTACTTTATCAGACTCTGTTTTGCACAGCACCACAATGATAAGGTTTCATTTCATTTCATATTATGATCAAACCGTCAGTTCCCACACATACACATCAAAATTTCCACGTGAACGAAGTCGCGGGTAACAGCTAGTTAAATATAAACTACATTAACAACTGTGATATAATTAAGAGTAATGAATGAGGTAACCATTATGAAGACGCTTTTTTTTTTTTTTTAGACTTTATTTATAGAGAATTAAACTGTCTTTCTTTTCTTATGTTTAGTGTTAGTTTTTTCTAAATGAAAATCATTCATTATGGTAGATAATTTTAATAAATAATAGTTTTAAGAAAATATTTTTACTGAGCGAATTCCTATAGGAAAATATGGAAGAAAGTTGGATGTGGTCACAGCATACTAGCTTTAAATGAAATCACAACAAGTATTTCTTCTATATTTGCTGTATAAACAAGTTTAAATGGAGGAAAATTCAAAATTCCGTTTACATAAAAGCGAGGATTGAATTTCATTAAAAGTAAAGGTATTAAAAAATAAATAAATAAAACTAGTACGTTGTGCCCACCACAAGACTTTCTTCTATATTTTCTAATACAAATTCGCTCAGTACAGATAATTTACTAAAGCTATTATTTATTAAAATTACCTACCATAATGAATGCAGGCGGTTTTCATAAATTACATTGTACAAAGAAAGACAGTTTTATTCTCCATAAATAGTATATTAAAAAATGCGTTTTCATAATGGTTATTTCACTTATCAAATTTTGTACAGTTATACACCATAGAAGTTGAGGTATAGCTTTTCCGTTCTCGGGGGAAATTGCAGGACAGCATCGCCACCTATTGGCCAATATACATCCAAGTTGAATCAGCATAATGTCTGATAATGCTCTTTTCAGATATCGATTTTTTTTTTTTTTTTTTTTTTATTATACACAATAGAATCTGAGATATCTCTTTCCCTTAAATTATGGAAATCGTTGTATAACACCACCACCTATTGAATTATTGGTACCAAAAGTGGAAAGATAATAATTTATATCATGGTTCATCCGCATATAAATTTATGTGCAATTTTGTGCAGTAGTTCCTGAAATATAAACTTTCCTTGAACTGTGGAAATCACTGTATAGCAGCGCCACTTTTTGAGAAATTGACATAAAAAGTTGATAAGGACTAGGTTATGTCAAGGTGCATCTACATATAAATTTATATGCAATTCTCTTCAGTAGTTCCTGAGATATAGTATTCCCTTAAACTGCGG
The DNA here is from genome assembly GCA_963930645.1 of Salticus scenicus. Classification (NCBI taxonomy): domain Eukaryota; kingdom Metazoa; phylum Arthropoda; class Arachnida; order Araneae; family Salticidae; genus Salticus; species Salticus scenicus. The sequence goes on along the minus strand of OZ005658.1, from coordinate 4,162,039 downwards.
AAATCACTGTATAGCAGCGCTATCTGTTGAGCGATGGACACCAAAAGTTGATAGGCACTAATTTATGTCAGGGTGCATTTACTTATAAATTTATATGCAATTATGTGCAGTAGTTCCAGAGATACAATCGCCACAAAATTTTTGTCACACGAATACAGAGACACAGACTGATATTTTCTAGAAATAGTCAAATCGCGTTCGGGACTCTCAAAACGTGCAAATTTATCAAAAACCGGAAGTTGAAAATTTTTACGAATCTAATACTTTCTTCTACTGAATATAGAAAAAGTAAAAAAAAATAAAAATAAAAAAAATTGTAAACTGCGAAATCTTTTCAATTTCCAGAATATAAATGCGAGGTTATACTATATTTCTATTTCTTTAATTTATATATTAACAACAGTCGAGAAAGATTTATAATACTTTTCTAATTTTCATACAATTTCTACAAAAGATACATATTAGTTCCGTTGAAGGAAAGAAAACAGATCCAGATACAAATACGGATCTATTTTTCAGGCGGATATCCGCGGATACGAATAGGGAGCTCCAGTACATGTCTGCCCACCAGCGGCCGAGCGGTTCTGCGCTCGAAGCTGGCAGATGGAAGGTGTCGGGTTTGATCCTAGGTCTCGCTCATCGACCTAGCCGTTCGGAGTTTTCCGTGGTCTCCTCCGAAACACGCGTAAATACGGGCTAGGACCCCTTAGAAAGACTCAAACGGAGGGCATTTTCCCTATAGGCCTGTCGCACATCTGGAGACTATCGGCCTTAAATCCTGCAACCAACCAACCAACCGATGCATGTCTAGTATGTGCAGAATGTTTAAATTAGTTACGTAGTTGTAAACATGCCTATAAATTTATGTGTATGATTGTAAAAAATATTTTGAAAGGTGTTCTCAAGTCGACCCGACTTGCTGAAAACCAAACCCGACCCGCACGAAAAAAAGATTAGTCAACCCGACCCGCAAGAGAAAAAATTCTGTCAACCCGACCCGGGTTCGGGTAAAATCGGGTTACCCGACCCGATGCAGGACTGTATGTTCAACACTAGATGGTGAAACCTCCTCATTGTCTTTAGGGAATATTATTGTTATACAAAGCAGGAAGTGACTTGTACATACGTACCTGTATTTGGACGATTATGTAATTGAGTTTTCGTTTATATGATCATTGGTGTAACAAGTATGTTAAAATAAATGTATTACTTTCTGCTGTTAGATAATTGTAATATAATTTTCGCGTTAATAGTAGCAAATATACATATTTTCTGAACAATTTAGACATGTTTCATGGCCGCCAATTTGCATAGCGATAGTGACTGGAAACAACGTTGCTCTGTTTATGCGTGTAATATGAACCATGCTCTGTTGTGTAATATGGACCAGTGCTCCATGATAAAAAAAAAAAAAAACAGAGGTTTTGTTAATGTTCAGCGTCGCACACTCAAAATCTTGAGGCTATAGAATAGGCCAGAGAAGCAGGGGTAATCAAGCTATCACTTCCTTCGCATACTGCCCGTTGGATACAGCCTTTGGACCTCTCTTTTTTTCCGTCCATTAACTATTATTTTTTTCGTCCATTTCTACTATTCCCAAAAGGTGGGCAAGTGTATGAGAGAACATCCTGGACAGTTCGTTTCACAATTCCAAGTGTGTCAACTGTTGGGAAACGGGAAGGACCACTTGGTCCATATTACATGAACGTATGTGTAATATGGACCACCGATACATAAATAAAATAATTATTTCCTGTAATTATTAATAGTATTAAACTTGAACCATGCAACTATACAATTGCAATGAGCGGCCAACAAACTAAATCATTTTATTTTAATAATGTTAGTTTTATGAGCATTCTTGCTTAGGGGGTCCATATTACACGGATCTCCCCTATTACTTGAGAATTTTCAGTAAATGAGAAGCTTGATTATCATAAATTATGACATTATATAAAACTTAAATAATAGCATAATTATGATTAAGAAGCAATTAGCTCGATAGCAAAAACATTTCACAATGAATCTTTTCTTACGTGTTGTCATTCACTTCTCAGACTTTTAAATTAAAGATAAAACTGCACCAGTCATTATCCAGTTGATATTACATCGATAACATTTATCTTAAAAACATGTGCTCTGCATTGTATCTTTATAAATTAGTCGTAGTATATTTATCCACTGAATTTAATATCCTAAATGAAGGAAAAGAAATCTATTAATAGCATAAATTAATTTCTTTAGGCGTAGAAGGAATAATCTTTAGCAATTATTATTTATGGAAGGAGAAAAAAAATATATGTGTATATATATATATATATATATATATATATATACACACACACACACACAAGTTTTTATTTGGAACTGGGGCAAAGTTATGGGCAGATAATTCCATTTCTGTATTATATATATTCTTAAAAATTACAACAATTTGATAGTACAAGCAAAGTAACTTGGACCTAATACACCTGATACCTAAGAATTATCAGTGAAGAGAAGCTTGATTATGACGAATTATCAACATCATGTGCATCGTAAATAGATGATAATTATGGTAAAAAGAATTAATAATTTTAGAAAGCAATTAGTTTCGATAGCAAAACATCTTATAATTTATCTCTTTCCTTACACATTATCCACTTCTGATGCTTTTTAAATCAAAGATAAAAAGCTCTGCTAGTCATTATCCAGTTGATATTACATCGATAACTTCTATCTTAAAAGCATCTCTTCTCCATCTTATCTTTATAAATTAATCGCAGCATATTTATCTACCGAATTTAATTTTCTGAATGAAGAAAAGATGTCCCATTAATTAATTTCCTGAAGGGTGTTTTCTAATTTTATAAAGAAATGCCAAGTGGCTGCAAGGCAAGATTATTATTAGTATTATATTTTTTTTTTTTCTGGAATAAATGAAAACGACATATCAAGGGCATAATGCGGAAGGGTCTTTTTGTCGGCAGCGTATACGCTCTCTCAGATGGAAAAGATATTTGAGATGGTGGAATATTTTGACAAGCGTGTGACAGCTTAAAAATGATGTCTTACCGAATGACGTTGCCACTTTGTGAATTAGAATTTTATTTATTTATTTATAAGGGTCAGGTACCTTTTTGAGATGGTAAAAAGTTAGTACGTTTGTGAAGCTTTTGAATCACGCTTATTCGGTAACCGTAGAGTTTTCTAATAATAATAAATACTTTATCAGATGGCTTTTGACAAACTTTAATTGAGAACTAGAAGCTTACAGTTATTCCAATTATTTATGAACGTTTTATCGATTTTTTTGAGCGAAAAATCTTGAAACATTTCATCGAAATTCTCCAAGTATTTTTCTTTTTGTGTTGTTCATATCTTGTTCAAAAAGTGATTTGCTAGATAAAAATATTTTTTTCGGAAATAACTGTCAGACCGATTTCTAACCGCAAACAATACTTACCTAAAATTTGATTTGAACAGACCGTTTACTTTTGCAATTTTCTTTCTTGGTCACAAAAAGAGTAGAAAGACCAGTAAACGTTAAATTTCAGACATTTCACATTTTATCGTATCGATTTCTTATCTTTCAAAATTCTCCATCCTTTATTTTTATCAAAATAGTTAGTTTTAGTAAAGTTCGTGATAGTATGGCGCAATATAGCTACAATTGTTGCCAAGTCCTTAACAAATATCGCTAAAATCTCGCACATAACTACAAATTTGTCGCCTAAACTATTTTTTATGATCGTTTTCTATTTTAAATAATGAAAACAAATATATTTTGACATTAACAATTTTTATATAAAAAATTCTTTTTAGAAATTAAAATCTCTTTATTTTAAACAGAGTTAACTCTAAATTTCGTTGTTTATTTGATAAGACATCGTTTATAGCCCAGTATCAGATATCAGGTTTCTTCTGTTTTCAAGGTTCTATATAAATCCTCTCCTCTATTCAGGCTGCTAGATTGCGTCGTTGCTTTCACAGTGCACTGAAACCGACACTTATTTTCCTGATAAATGGTCGTACATAATTATTTTGAGCCGAAACAACTGTTTCTTTCTTTCTTTTTTCTTTTTTAATTCAGTTTAAGGTATTTACTTGCTTTCTTCAGCATTAAACATCAGTTTTAAAAACCTAGCAAAGAATAATTTGAACATGTTTAAATGAACTAATAAATGTTTTAACCTTTTAATTAAACGGAATCACATATACAGATCGTGTTTAAAAATATATCTTGAAGCGTTTTTGGTATTTTCGTATGAAAGTATTGATATATGTATAAAAAGTAGGTATATATTGTAGGTATATATGTCTATGTTAGTAGTTTAACATTTTATGTTTTTTTACCATTAAATTCTAACCTTGGTGGTCTTTTTGGACTTCTAAATGTAGATGGCTGGCATGAACCCTTATCTATAATGCTCCTTATATGCAACTGTAAAGAATAATGAGTATTGCGTTATTAATGAAATTAATTTTTCTGTAAATGACAACCTGTCTGTTCACAATAGTTTAGTAAATTGAATTTTTTGAAAATTGATCAATTTGTGTTTGTGTGAGGAGGGGACCTCCTAGCTATTACATCTCCAATACGAAAAAAGATAGAACAACGAAACGTTATAATTAAGCCAAGTGTGGTTTACAGATGTGTTTGTCAAATTTGTTATCGGAAAACCGTAAATAGAACATGGAAAGCTGGAAGTGCGGTCGAAAGTTATCTCAAAAATGGCTCTTATAAACGGCCCTGCCAATTTTCTTCAAACTCGCTTTGTGAACTTCCTTTTTAGATGCTGTTACGACATTTATGTAAGCCACAAAGTGGCTTAGAGGTTTTAATCTCGCAGATGGGGAGTGATGTGTTCGAACCCAGGCAACACGAACACCACATAGTCAGTTAATACAGAAAATTTAGTTGTCGTTTTAATTTTTAAAGTCAACTTTATGCCTTCTGATTACACTGTTTCGAAAAATACTACATAACCAGTGTAGTAGTAGATCATGGCAGTCGTGTGGTTGTGACACATAAAATTTTTGCCTTCATTGTATTTTTTAATGTTATATTTCGTATTTTAGGACAAAAATTTTCAACAAATTAACACCCTGATCTGTCTTAAATTAAGGGATAATAAAAATATCTTATTTTATATAGTTTTTTTTTTTTTTTTTTTTTTTTTGTCTTCGCCAAACAGCAATTATTGCTTTTCATGATTTCAATATGAAGGAGTAATATGTGATCAAATGAAGGGTAGAGGAAAGCGAGAGAGTGGATGTCCATCCTAAACACCTGAACTTTGACTATGAAAAATTATTTGCTGGTAAAATTACCAGCTGTTGATTTGCCGCAATCATTATATATACGAAAGCGTTTTCCTGCCCGCTAAAATAAATGGCAGATTTCGGCCTTGAAGTGTCAATTTCTCTATTTTTAAAACCATCCCTTCTGGATGTTCATTAGAAAACACTGACCCGTACGATAATTCATTTTCGTCGAAATGCATGTATTTGCTTCCAGGGCCAGTTATGAAGCGTGGGCGATTAAACCATGTTATTATTATAATAGCTTGTGAAAATGTTACATGCATCAATGATGTAAATAGTTTTAGTATTAAATGAAAGCGTGACGCGAGGAATAATATAGGTAAATAAATTATTGCCGAAACGAAAGTGTGGCCTCCTTGTTGAAGCAAGACTCAATTTTTGCCGTGTCTTCGTATTTCCACGATAATGGACACCGGCAACCAAAGTCCGTTCCATTCTATGGGGAAATTTAATGTTGAAATTATTCATTAGCATTTTTTACTTTCTTCTATACTCAATAGAAGAAAGTATTGGATTCGTAAAAATTTACGACCTTGGGTTTTTGATGGATTTACACGTTTTGAGAGATGTAGAACAGGATTTAACCATTTTTAGAAAATGTCTGTCTGTGTGTAACAAAATTTTGTGGCAACTATATCTCAGTGACTACTGCACAGAATTTCATACAAAGCGGTATGTAGTTACACCTTGATATAAATTAGTACTTACCAACTTTTGGTAAAAATTGTCGTACAGGTTGCGTTGACATCCCTCTTTTTCTAAATTTTTAACATGGTGGTATAGGACAAAATTTTGTCTAAATGTGCATAAAGATAATTATTTTTTAATAAACATTATGAAATTTATAAGAATTATTTGCAATAGGGATAGTCAACTTGGAAAAAAAATTTGTATATGTAGGAGCATCGCCTCCCCCCGCGAGGAGAATAAATTTTCATGATGGGTATCTTTCAAAAGAGCTCGCCAATACCTTTAAAATGAATGGTTGAACCATTGATCTGCGATAATTTAAAATAAAGTTATCGATTTTTTTAAATGTGATACTGAAAATAAAGTGAACTTTTTTTTTTTATTTATTTAGTGTTATACTACTTCTCTGATATGGAAATCGTACTGTATTATCATGGAAGATAATTTTATTAAATAATGATTTTAATAAATTATTTTTACTGAGTGAATTTGCATAGGAAAATATAGAAGAAAGTCATGTGATGGCCACAATATATTAGGTTTTAATCTCCCCCCCCCCTTTTTTTTTTCATTCAGAAAATTCGAAACCTTACAGTTTGTTCTTGTTTTCTAAATAAATGACTTTTTAAAAAATTAATATTTTATTTTGAAGTTAATTTGGTATCTTGTTAACCAAAATAGGCGATATTTTTGCAGCTGATTTCCAAAATATAGGATCGTTTTGTTGCTGACTGACGAAATTCACGAAGACTAAAGCAGAAGCCTATTTTATCTTATATCGTCATCAATTTCAGGCTTTATCAATTCACTGCAGGATGAAAGCCATTTATATCATACTAGGTGATTCCAAACTGCCCTGTTTTCTGCAATTCTTCTCCATCCTGCTTGTCCAAACTTCAAAATTTCATCTTTTCAACGAGACTTTTCTTATCTCTTGGTATCCAAAATAGAACTTTGGTGGTCCATCTATCACCATTTTTTCTCGCAAGATTTAAACAATATTTTACAAAAAATTATTCAACATTTTTTAAAAATTCAGCCACTGGAACCTAGTTCTCGGAGAACCTTCAGAAAAGCGATGCAGACAATTTCTCAAAAACTAATGTACTGGTCTAATTGAATTTATGTCCACATCTTCAAAATAAAATTGACTTGTGCTTGAACAATTTTTCTTTTCCTTTTCTTTTTTTTTTTTTTTACAACTAATTTTTACAAGGCCATAAGCGGGATAAAATGTACCGAAAAATGTACTGTTTTTTGCATACAATTCTGCCAAAAATTCAAATTTCCTTCTTTTTTACTTCTAGTAGGGTAATGGAAGTATTGTATTCGGTCCAAAAATTCGATATCGATATTTCACCTGATTTACACGTTTTAATGTCCCCTGAGCTCAAAAAAAAAGTGGTTTTGGGCAATTGATCATTGTGTGTGGATGGATGGATGGATGTGTGGAATCTTCTGGTTATCATATCTCCCGAAACTAATAAAGATAGAACTACAAAACTTCAGAATTGAGACAGGTCTGGTGTACAGATGAATTTTCTAAATTTTAGTGAAAATTGAAAAACCGAAAGTGAAACCTTAAGTCCGTATCTCAGAAACGGCTCTAACAATTTTCTACAAATTTGCTGTATAGACACTCTATTAGATGTCCTTTCGAATGATATAGATGGTTAGTTTAGGAAAATTCATAGGCGTCCTGCATAAATAGCTCAATTTCAGGTCTCACAAGCGCGGTCCTTTAAAAACGGCTGTACGGATCTTTTTCAAACTCGCCTTATTAACTCACTTTTAAATATCCTTTTGTATGTAATTATTATTTACAGGTCAATAATTGAGTTTTGGTAAAAGTTGGTATCTCAAAAACGGCTCTAACAATTTTCTTGAAAATTGTTATATAAATCCATTCCTTTCTCACGTATTACTTGGTTATGAGGGGAAATTAACAGTCATCCTGCTTAGGTAGGTCAGTTTTAGATCTCGGAAATTGGTGTTTTAAAAAATAACTCTATCCTCCCCCCTTCCCCCCCTCCCCCGCTTTACCTCGCTATATGTAAGCTTCGTTTTATATGTCTTTACATGTGTATAAAGCTCCTCTTACCAGAAAAATTTTAGGTTTCTACTTCTTTAGATCAGTTTTATGTCTTCTGATCACATTATCTCTCAAAAATGCATATAATACGTGTAACGGTGGGTAAGGGAAGTCGTGTAGTTGTTTCACACCAGACTTTTTTTTTTTTTTTTTTTTTTATTAATTTCGTCGCACGAGCTATATTTATCTTGTCATGAATTATCCTGTCTACCACTTTCTTGAAAGGTCTCCGGAGTCAAGGTCTCACTGCCTGAATTTTCCAATATTTTTAATGTATATTTTATAAAATATTGTTTAAATGTTATGTTCCGTTATATTCTCAAATTTTTTAATAAAAAATTTCATTTAATATATTTAAAAAAGTAATCTGGATGACTCCACGTCCACTCGACTTTCTGAACATTAAGTAATTAACGGTTGTATAAATAAAGTAAGACAAGTCGTTGAATAAAAAAAAAAAAAAAAAAAAAAAAAAGAGAGAGAGAGAAAATTATAATAGGGTGTTTGAGTATTTTTCTCCTTATAGTATATTGTTTAAGTTTACGCCATTGCCCTTCAAATAATTTGAGCACATAGGCCATATTGTAAAAGAATTTTTCGTTGTGTCCCTGTAAAAATGTATGAGCGCTAGATTCACCAAAATATATACACTTAGTGCGATGGTGACCTATATCATGTATTGCAGGGTTTCCATCAGCAACCAAAAAGAAAGTATTTGCTAACTAAAATAAACTTCAGGGCTACTGTGGCAACTATTTTTGTGTAAAAGTGGCTAACGAGTAATAAAAATCCCTGTTGATGCTTTGGTATTTCAAAGCGAAAATCTTCGGATAATATTTTAAAAATCTTTTTTAATAAAATTTAATTTTACGTGTTTTTAAAATAAATATATATATATACATTGTTTTCACTTATTTTCTCTAGAAAGATCAAAGGATTGCATTATAAAAGAAAATCGGAAAATTCACACCTCTCATGACATTTATATGAACCGTAAAATTATGCAGGAGGATTTTAGAAAAAATACAAAAGAATACTTAATAGTTTCCGCTTTTTCAGACAGGATTACTGTGTCAGCAGACTTTACCCTTTTGAGAATTTCTTAACTTCCCGGAACAGGAATTTAAATTATTCCGCTAGAAGTTCAAATTATTACATAAAAGGAAATTCGTTGATCCGATGTAAAAAAAAAAGGATGTTAACAGAACTTGGAAATGCAAAGTAGATTTGATTAAAAAGAATGTCTTGTAAGAATTTCACGGTCATTCGAAGTTCTGGCGGTATAAAAATCCTTTTTCTCAGATTTTACAAGCACTCGCAGCATATCCTCTATTCGGTATAGCATCTCATATTTTCCCAGTTTAAGTTAACCATGATGAGAAATATTGCAAAGTGCGGTTTAGTTTTTTTTGTGCTGTGCATTTTCATCAGCTTGTCATCTTCTGAATCTGATGATGTCAGTTTAACACAATCTCCTCCTCCTTCGAAATCGGATAGAACTGGACGCAAATTCTACAATGCAGAACTCTATACAGAAAATGATGCTGAAACGTCGCCATTTGTTGGTGAAAGTGCATTTCATGTTATTCCCAAAGCTGTAGCTGGTAAGAAATATGTCATTCCATACCGCCATGCTGGAAGTGGTGTTTTGAAAAAAAGTGGGAACAATCCTAACTGGAATGTCTGGAAAGGTGATGAAGAACACAGCGAAGAAGATGATGAAAGTAACGATAATGGCCCCAAATGGCAACCACCTGCTCAACAGTGGGATAATAACAATGCCTGGCTTGCTGATCCCATGTCCATTTTGTTGCTGAAAAATGCGATGACTGATATAAACAGACCTACTAGCTTTTTGGACAAAATCGCCTCCGATCCGACTCTGTTGCTGATAGCTGCTTCCATACCGATTTCACTTTTGTTGGCTGCTGCCCTTCCAGCTTTCATGAATTCCTTTTCGTATACCTCGAATGTACCAACCATTACCACCACTGCGACAGGTGCTCCCCATTCTAGAAGCAGTGATTTGGATATCATGCCTTACCTGACACCAGTGATGGAAGCTATTGGGACATTTGGAATCAGAAGCATCAGTAACCCCGATTGCATGCAAAGAATTTTTTGTCAAGTTGCTCAGGAAAAAGTGGCTTTCAACGAATTGAAATATTTTAAGAAGGTTGCCAATATCGCCAAATATTTGTCTTTTGGTACTTGGCTGGAAGATTTGGGTGTTAAAGATATTGTCGATTCCCTGAGCAGTGGACAATGTGAAAAAATACCTTGCGGTCACTCCACGGATAAGGAAACTGTGAAATCCAAGCATTCCCAAAAGAAATCTCCAGGTTCTATGAAGAAGTAATTTAGTTGTGTAATTCATTTCATGACAGTGCCTTATTTCTATGTATTCAAGTATTTATTTTCTTCCCTGTTTAAATATTTATTAGCGATATTCATCATTATTTTCTGTATTCATGTAGCTTTGACGTGTTAAATAAAATGTTATAATTTAAAAATAACTTATTTAAGTTAATTGAATTTTCCCAACAGTTTTCTATGCATAGTTGAGATATATGAAATTTTGATATCAGTTACCAAGTATTTTTAAGAAAGATGTGAATAGTAATTTTGTTATATATTTTCTTCGTTATTTAAAAGTAATTTTAAATTTACTACCTCATACAATTTTACAGTTTTTATTGTTCGTCAAAAAATAATTTTATAAGATCTATCTTTATCTAATTTTATAAGATCTATCTATTTATCTATCTTTAAAAGTATTCGCTAGAAAATTTGGAAAAAAAAGTTTCTTACATTTGAGAGTGGGGGGATTCAAAGCAATTTCTAAAGAAAAAAATGCTTAAAAAAAAAAAAAAAAGAAGTTTACTTGTATTATTTGTTTACAGAAAGATAGAAAGAAAAAAGAAATCATTGGAATCATTAGATAGTTTTTCAACATAAAATTTAAAATTAAAAAATATATTTCAAATAATAATAATGATTAAAACTTTTTTGACACTTTAATCTTTAATTATCCTGACTCCTTCAGATTAGTTAAGATCATGGAAAAACAATAGAAAATACCCTTTTTCGGATCAACAATTTAATTAAAAAGTTAAAAATATTAGTTGTTGCCCTTGTTGAAAATTGCCGTTATAAAATAATCGAAAAATATATTTAAAACTCTCATCGTTTACCTGTAATTTTTCAACTCTTTTTTTTTTTTTTTTTTTTTTTAAATACTTTTATTTTTGTGTGTTATTTATTCTGGAGTTACTATAGGCATATGATAAATTTTCATCTGACTTTCATCAATGGCTAGTAAGACAATTCAAAACTGAAAGCTATTTGTAAAACAAAATAATCTGGCGTGTCACTCACGCGACTTTCTCTTATTCTGCATTTGAGTACGCAAATAGATTATAGATTAAGGTGTAAGATAACAAGTGCTGTACATGAAAGTCATTTAAAAACAGTTGAAAATTTTTAGAAATACTTTTATTAGACTTATATACATCTCAATTCGCCAATTTTGCGCAGTGCATGCATTTATAAAAATTTAAGGTTGTATTATATTCAGTTTTATTCTAAATTATTCAAACAAATTTTACCCACACTATTCCTTGAAATGGCAACTAAATATGATCTTCAAAATAAAATACCCGCTTTCGATTTCCTGCAATTATTTGAATTTACGTTGTGCTGATAAGACACATACACAGATAAACCACTAAAAACTTTATTTCTGTATTCAGGGGCACCTCAAAATGCGTAATTATAGCAAAAGTTCAGCGTTGAAACTTGGAATCCAAACTAGTATATTCTTTACCATAGAGTATGAGAAAGTAATTTTCATTCCACAGCAAATTTCTTGGACTTGTTAATATTTTGTAAAACACTTCCATTAATTATATTCAGTAGAGAAGAATATATTCACTCAATTTTATGTGGCCCTGTATATTGTCTCTATACACACACACACACACCCCATAGCATACTTAGATTCAGCACACTATGAAAAACACGTAACACAACTTTAAGTGCAATTTCCTCAATTTCCGAGCATTAGTCTAAACATATCAGAATTCTATTGTCTGGCCCTGTAAATTAATGGTGAATAATTTTTATATCATATCCTATACTATATAAACACGCTTTGATGCATATAAAAAGGATATGTTCATTTTAATTTGTTTACTGCAGTATAAAGGTGTTAAACTGTTCGTACCAGAAATTTCGCTCATAGACTTAATGCATTTGAATTCTTTAAGAGGCCTCTCCACTTATCGTCCCCAGAAGCCAGAGCCAGTGTTATTCTATGGAGAATTTCGCCCCATTATAACTTATTAACTAATACATATTTTTAAATTCTGTTTTCACAGTCAGAAACTTCACAACTATTAATCAATTTATCGCTTTCTAAAAATTATATTTTAAAACTTTTAATATTTTATTTTGAGGTTGTAAAATGCAAATCTTCCCAATGTGAAATTTTTCATTTTTGAGCTTAAAAATGAAATCTTAAAAATAAAAAAAAATCAATTTTTAGAAAGCGATAAATTGTTTAATAGTTGTGAATTTTCGGAAAGTGAAAACGGAATTTAAAAATGTGTATAGTTAATGAATTATAATGGAGCAAAATTTCCCACAGAATAACATTGACTTCGGCTTTCGGAGACGAAAGGTAGAGAGTCCCCTTAATGCCCTGTACACAAACCATTTGCTTCATCTCAACGAAAAGTTTAGAGTGGCATCTCTATGTAATTCAAATTTAGAATACCAATTTTAGACTCTGCTTATGTTCTTGAGATATACTGATAACAGACCAACCGCTAAAAACCTGATTTTCGTATACAGGGGACCTCAAAACGTGTAAATAGAACACAATATCAAATTTGAAAATTTGTCCCAACAACAATATTTTCTCTAAACTATACTATAGGTAAGAAAAAGTAAATATGCAATTTCGAATTTTCTTTGCTGCTTTAATTTATCAAATAATTTATTACCTGTAATCGCGTAAAATTTGTAGGCATTCATGTTTAGGAAGTAAAAAAACGTTAAAAAAAAAAAAAAAAAAAAAAAAAAAACCAGCATAAAAAGCGAAAAACGCACTATCATTGTTTCGGGTCGAAATGAAACACGATCCTTTGTCAGGCAAACATTTTAGGTACGAGTGCAGCAAACAAAGCAGCCAATTCTCTGGTGCATTTATATTATTCATGTTTAGACTTCGAAAAAATCGAAGAGCATTTTCTGATTTCAGGTAAAAGAGAATTATTTTTCAGAAAATGCTGTTAAACGTCTATTAATAATAAAATAACTGACCTGATGCGTGTCTCTAGTATATCAATATTTATATACATCAACATACAGAGAACAATGAAGATCACAAGATAGCCAAATTATCCGATTCTATTCTTAATTTGAAGTAATAAACGTATTTCTTTGTGTTCACATCACAGGATCTTTCACATCATAACAACACCCTTTGTGCTGATCAAAACAATCATTAGTTATGTAAACAACTGCCTCTTTAACGATGTTTTAATGTTGCAAGTAGGCGAGAAAGCCAGTCAGCCTGTCTTCAGCTAATAGCCATAACACCCACACTTTCTTCTTTATCCTCTTCAAAGTGATTATTACTTATAACGGTTTCGTTAAATAATAATTAAGTACTTACGTTTTAGTGATGCAAAATATTCAAATTAAAGAACGTACTCTTTTCCTTCTTTCCATGTTCGATAGAAGAAAGTACTAAATTCGTAAAAATTTTCAACTTCCGATTTTCAATGAATTTACACGTTTAGAGAGATCTAGAATACAATTTGGCCGTTTTTAGAAAATTGTGTGTGTATGGGGAAGAGGGCAAAAATTTTGTGGCTACCGTATCTCAAGAACTACTGCATAGAATTGCATATAAATTTATATGTATTTGCACTTTGCATATATTAGTGGCTATCAACTTTTAGTGTAAATCACCCAACCGGTGCCGCTGCGATACTGCGTTTTCTCCCATTTGAAGAAAGGTTCTTTTGTGTGTAATCGAACAAAACTTGATATGTGAAACAAAATGCTGATACAACTTCGATGGATGTTGGCCGATAGGTGCGCTGCTGTGCGGCTGTTTCCCCCCCTTTGAAGGTTACATCTCAGATTCTAATGTATATTATTGCACAAAATTTGATATATTTGAGGGCTATTATTAAACACTATGTTGATTCAATTCAGATGTATGTCGGCCAACAGGTGGCGCTAATGCGTTGTAACTTACCCCGTAAACAGAAAAGAGATCTCAACTTCTCTAGCTTCGTACTAGATCTCAACTTCTCTAGCTCATAAATGCCATAGCTGCCAAGTTTTTTTAATTTATTCCGGAATATTGTTAGCCCCGCCCTTTTTTCACACCGTAATATTTGTAGAAAAATTTTCTTCAATATATAATTATGATTAAATATGAAGAAAATTACTCTAAAAGGATTCCGATGTGAAAAGAGGGCGGGGCTAACAACATTCCGGAATAAATTAAAAAACTTGGCAGCTATAAAATGCACCAAACTTGATACGTGACAAAAATATTATGAAAACGACTTGTTGACTCAGTTTGAGTGCACATCGACCGACATGTGGGGCACAGCTTTTACTCACCTACTGTGATTTTCTACATGGCTATATATGTGAGTATCTGTCGATCAAGATTGCACAAAACTCCATTTGTCAAATTCTTATTGTAAAAGAGCTATGATTAAGTTTTTCTGTATGATAAACAGTAAGCGGTGCTGTGATATAGAATATCGAAAAAACTTTCGTGATTACCACATACTAGTTTCATTTGATGAAGGTCCGTGTTGTTATTACTTTCTTCTATATATTCAAAACTTTCGACCTCGGGTTTTTGATGTATTTACACGTTTTGAGAGGTGTAGAACACGATTTGACCATTTTTAGAAAATGTTTATCTGTGTGTGTCTGTGACAAAATTTTGTGGCAACTAACTGTATCCACAGAATTTCATACAAATTGGTATGTAGTTACACCTTGACATACATTAGTGCCTATCAACTTTTGGTAAAAATTGTCTAACAGGTTGCGTTGCAATCCCGCTTTTTCTAAATTTTTAACATGGTGGTATAGGACGAAATTTTGCATAAATGTGTATAAAGAAAATTATTTTTTAACAATCGTTATGAAATTTACAAGAATTATTTATAATAGAGATAGTCAACTGGAAAAAAAAAAAAAAATTGTATATGTAGGAGCATCGGTTCTCCTCCCCCCTGGGGGGAAGTCACCCCTCGAGGGGAATAAATTTTCATGATGGGTATCTTTCAAAAGAGCTCGCCAATACCTTTAAAATGAATGGTTGAACCATCGACCTGCGATAATTTAAAATAAAGTTACCATTTTTTTTTTTTTTTTTTTTTTTTTTAAAATATAATATCGAGAATAAAATGAACTTTTTTTTTTATATTTAGTTTTATACTACTTCTCTAACATGGAAATCGTACTGCATTAACATGGAAGATAGTTTTATTAAATAATTATTTTAATAAATTATTTTTACTGAGTGAATTTGTATAGGAAAATATAGAAGAAAGTCATGTGGTGGCCACAACATTCTGGTTTTTACCTTAACAAATGTTGCGGGAATATATAATACTAGCAGGCTCTGCCCGCTTCGCTGGACACTATATTTAAATGATTTCTTTGTAACTGAATATATTTCGATTGGCGACTATTTTCGTCACAGCTTTAGTATGGGACCTCCTTGGCAATATCAAACATTTTTTGAACTTCTCGAATCTGTACAACAAAACTATTATTAAAACAAATATTTTCGAAAATAGTCCAATAGCTGGTGTTAATTCTTCGAATATTCTGGAAACAGTTGAAGCTGTTACTCGTACAGTATAAGTCATTATTCGATGAATGTTCTGGGACAGTCTAAAAATAGTCACTTGTTCCACAGGAGTAAAGCAAATAACCCACTCGCCAAGTTTGTCTCCAAGACTATGCTTTCTATTAAACATATCTTTGTTTAGTTATTTAAATATTAATTTGAATTAATCAAATATTTCTGCCCGACAGCGTGCAAGTGCAGTCACACACAGCAGCTCATTTATTTGTATGTTCAATTAGCGTAGTGATTGGTATATAAAAAAATAAATAAATAACTAAACATTATCGTGCTACACAACTTTATTGAATCTCTCCCTTGGCGGCTTTTGAATTTTTGTCGCCATATTAGCGATTTTTTTTTTTTTTTTTTTTTTTTTTTTTGTATAATTTCTTGCATAAAAATAGAAAGCGTTTTATCGGACACCTTTTCGTTAACATATAAGAACCCTTCATATTCTGTTTATTTTATTAATGGTTTTTAGGTTTAAAATAGTGCTTAATGAAATAAATTTTCTATTTTTAAAACTGCACTTTTTTTTCTATAAAATTATCTACTCAGATAAAAATAGATCATTTATGTGACTACTATTTCAGTTTATTTTTTTTCGTTTTGTAGTATTTTATAAATTTTACATTTTTCTTGAACTACCTAGATTAAAATTGCTGTTGCTAAATTAAACCTCTTTTATATTTTTCTTGAACTACCTAGATTAAAAAATGCTAAATTAAGCCTCTTGGCGAAAAATGTTCGGTGTACTTCAACGCAACAATTTAAAAAATCACCCAGGAGGATCTACTATAAATAAAACTGATTTTAGTAGAACACACATTAGCATCTTAAACTATATTAGCACTTTGTAAAAGAATTTTTAAATTAAAAATGACGTCAATTTTTTGAGATGCATAATTTATTTATTTATTTTTATTTATTTATTTATTTTTATTTTTTTATTTTTGTTCACGTTTAGAGAAATGTATTTATTTTCCTGTTGAAAAAAATAAATAAATTCGTTTTTTTTTTTTTTGGCAACAATTAAATTATGGATAAATTTAAATGGCTAATTTTTTGCTATTATTAGCTTACAAAATTGCTATTTTATGCATAAAAATCGCAAAAACAAATTTTTTTTCGGAATAAAAGGTAGCCAACTTTTTAAGTTAGGGTATAAGCTATCTCCATAACAAATTTCATCGAAATCCATCGAGCAGTTTTAGCGTGAAACTCAGTCAAATAAACGGACATTCACATTTATAATATATATAAGATTTACTTATATAATGTTACTTTATAATATAGGGGGGGGAAAAGCAATCTGCATAACACTGACCTGTATCATTAAATTGCATATAAGATTCATTTCGTTCTCTTCACTTCTTTTATATTCTGCCATAATAGGAACTTACTTCTTAAACAGGCGTGGTTGAGCAAATTACCGTTCTCTCATTAGAACGAACTTAGAAAGGCTCACACCTTCTTTAGAGCTCTGTTAAGTACGACCCCCCCCTTCCCCATGTACGACCCCTCCCCCCTTCCCCATTTCTTAAAGAACAAAAATTTTTCATCTGGTGCTTAATCGCCCTTTATTAGATGCTAGAAACGGTCTGCATTTATATGTTAGAATTGGCCATCATTATTTTGAATAGCCATCGAGTTCACATGAGAAACAGACACGCCCATATTAGAATTTAATGGATAATGGAGTTATTGTTTTTACTTAAAATGATAAATGGAAGAGGGTTTGGTTATTATTGTGAGAAATTCCAGAAGCCGTGATGACAAAATATGATTAAAGATGATGAAAGAGCTTAGTTGGTGGCGTGAATATTAAATTTTGAATTGTTTTTTCTCTCCCCCATCTCCTTTATTTAAAATGAGTAAATAAATAAAAGCCTAAACTGTCCGGGGATAACACCCGAAACTAAAGTCATAGCTACAAAATGTATTGAAATAAAGAAAAAAATTTATCCTTGGTTTGGAAGGATGAATGAAATATTGTCAAAAAATGTGATATATCAGATTAAAAAAAAAGGACGTCACAGTTGCTACAATGTATTCAGAAAGAAATTAATTTGATCCTTTATTTGAAACAAATGAAATAAATCTAAAAAATAATTTAAAAGAAAAAAAAATAGATATAATAAATATTATGTAAGGATCGTCACTTGGCGATTTGATGGTTTTCTTCCTTGATCACTTCTATAAACCGCCAAATAATGATCAAAACATTCAGTTAAAGAGAAAAAAAACCTTTAAAAAGTGAAATGATTATAATAAATTAATGATGATTATAATAAAAACTAGTATGTTGTGGCCACCACAAGACTTTCTTCTATATTTTCCTATACAAATTACCTCAGTAAAAGTATTGAAAAAAAAAAAAAAATACAAGTTTTTTTTTAGTAAAAAGTAAAAAAAAAAAAAACGGTAACTTTGTTTTAAATTATTACAGATTTATAGTTCAACCATTCGTTTTAAAGGTATTGACGAGACCTTTCGAAAGATAAACATCTTGAAAATTTACTCCCCTCGGGGGGGGGGGGGGGTTGACGAGGCTCCTACACATACAAAAAAATTTCCCAGTTGACTATCTCTAATATAAATAATTCTTGTAAATTTCATAATGATTATTAAAAAATAATTCTCTTTATGCACATTTATACAAAATTTTGTCGCATATCACCATGTTAAAAATTTAGAAAAAGCGGGATGGCAACGCAACCTTAAGTCAATTTTTACCAAAAGTTGATAGGCACTAATTTATGTCAAGGTGCAACTACATACCAATTTGTATGAAATTCTGTGCAGTAGTTCCTGAGATACAGTTGCCACAAAATTTTGTCCCACACACACACAGAGACAGACAGACATTTTCTAAAAATGGTCAAATCGTGTTCTGCAGCTCTCAAAACGTGTAAATCCATCAAAAACCCGAGGTCGAAAATTTTTACGAATCCAATACTTTCTTCTATTGAATATAGAAGAAAGTAAGAATTATAACTAGCAAACCCGTGCGAAATTTTTGCACTTTATTTCTTTTCTTATTTACCTTTAAAATTTGAAATTCATAAATATTATACCAATTTCATCACCTAATTAAAATTTTAATTTACCAGAAGCCAAATTATTATTATAACTAGATAAATATTGTGCAATAGTGAAACCAGAATCATTCAAAAAAAGTTTCAAAATGAAATTCATGCGTTGACGACCCAGTTTTCATACTTCCGCAGGCAGTACAATTTTATTAAAGAACCCCCATGACGCCTTTTAATTTTTATCGCCAACAGTGCGATGACATTTTATTTATTTTGGTATAATTTTTTGTTATAAGGGGAAAAAAAATTCCTATTTTAATTATACTTTTTATGAATACGTTTTTCAGTCAATTTATGATGATGATTCATATTCTGTATATATCTTTAAAATAATGCTAGGTCTAAAATGACGCTTTGCAAAGTTTACGAAGAAGCAACTTTTAAAAATACATTTTTCCCATAAAATGTTATCACGCAAATGTCGTCATTTTTTCTAATTAGTTCATTGAGCTGAGTCCGCGTGCTTTTGTTCATTTTTAAATATATATATATATATTATTTTTTATCCTCGCGTATTTTATTAAATTCACCACTATCGTATCGTTTCGACAAAAAGTAATTGTAACTGGTCCACGTTAGAGAAATATCAGCATATGTAGTTTTGCTCATCAGTTCCTGACTCTGTCACGCTTAAAAATGCTTAAGAGATTTCCTTGGATTCTGTATGTGTACGCAAGTTTTCATACTTTAGTTAATTTTAAAAAATCTAATTGTCCGATCGATAAGTTGTTTAATCCGACGGATTCAGAAAAATCGCCCCTTTCATTATTTGTAGCGAATTTTTTATTTCGATTTTTTAATATTAATTAAAATATGAAAATAACAGCTTTAAAATTGACATTTTAACTTTTAGTTGTTGCCATTATTTTTTTTTTTCAGCCTAAAATGAAATATGCTTTCACGTAAAAAAAAAAAATAAATAAAATGCTCATGCATGTGAAAAAAATGACTTCAATAAAATAATATTAATTTTAAAGGTAACGAAGAGATAAATAAAGTGTGAAAATTTCGCACGGGCTTGCTAGCAAATGAATTATTTGAAGTGAGAAATAAATAAAATGAAATGATCATTTTTGAACGGGCGCCTTAATCGCCCTACAACTAACTAGTTACATAGATTTTAATAATATTAAAATAATACATATGAAGGTTGGAAATTAATATCTCCGAGAAAATACGTTTCCACAGGTATCCCATCTTCGTTAGAAGAGGAAAGATTACTGGGCAAACGGCTTTCTATAATAATTATGAAAAAGTCTATTAATAATGTTTCAAAATTTTAAATGAAAACAAGTCCTGAACAAAAAATCGTTTGATTTACATGAACTTAAAATATAAGAAAAACACATGTCGTGCTATGCTGATAGACTTAGATTTCTGGTTCTAAATTGCCCAACCAATGGCCAAGAAATTCTGCTCGTTCTTGGATTTAGTAGACGAGAAGTGCGGGGTGTGATATAGATTATCACATATTATAAAATTTATATATTTCTCTTTAAAGGAATAGGTAAATTATCTAAATAAATTATAAATCTTAAATCAACTATTTAAAATATAATGGAATAACGATTTTATCCTATAAATAATAAATTTTACAATATGCATTTTCTAATTTTTATATCTTCCCTTTCATGTCTTTTTTAATGTAACTGAAGCAAAAATCTTTGATCAGTTCCCAGTATTCATTTAGCAAGCCTAACGTACTGGAAATTCTTTTTGCTCTTAAATGATAATGTTTTGACTTATTTCTATCCTTTTACTTTGTGAAACCAGAAGATAATTAATTCGGTCTCTTTTAGTCTTACATCGAAATGTAACTCCTGCAACCTCTTGTCACCAATTTTACATCAACGGTTAAATAGAATATTTGCTTAGCTAGTTATTTTCCCATGGGTCTAAATCTTGGCGAAATCATGCCAACATTCACTAACAACGGTCAATAAGTTACTCGTGTTTTTTTTTTTTTTTTTTTATATACATGTGAATATTCCTAAAAGTAATGCAACCATTCTCTGTCCTAGAACTTTGATCTTGGCGTGTAATTCAACGCCAAATGCATTGTCATTTGTTTTGCTTCAGTGTAGGAGCACACACTTTCTTTCTCATCTCCGAACATGTAAGAGCTCAAGAGTTATTCGGGCCTAGGGCCCGGCCTGTTCCTCCGCACTGTTTCCTCACTCCAGAATGTTTTCGTTAAAAAAAAACTTGTATTCTTTTAATTGACTATGGTCACGTGAATTGGAAGATTTTAATAAACCGGCATGAGAACCATATATGTCTCTGAGTTAATTCCGAGCCTGGACCTTTTATGGAAAATTAACTTTTAATAATGTTTTTACTTTTCAGCCAACAGCCATCAACAAAAATATACTTTCTTTTACGACGGCCGCTCATCTTCTTCACAAGGGGTTCGATCAGGATCATTCTCGTCGTCTTAGCCGTTCGGAGTCCTGATTGTTTTTCTCCAAAAATCGAGTAAATACAGGATGGGACCCCTTCAGAAGCTCTCTCCCTCTTGCAATTTCCTCGTCTCCGGTCACCAAAGCCCATGTAACTCTATGGGGACATTTATTTATAGAATTACTCATCAACTAATGTACTTTTTAAAATTCCGTTTTCCCATTATGAAAATTTAGAACCATTAAAATAGTACTCGTATTCCAAAAACTAGTTTTTGAAAATTTTAATATTTCATTTTACAGCTTAAAAAAAAAAGAGAGAGAGAGAGAGAGAGAAAATACTCTTAGTTAATTTTCCTCAGTTTTTTAAGTTACAAAAATGTAAATTAAAAATAAAAAATAGTTTTATAGAAAACGACTAATATTTTAATGGTTGTGAATATTCATAATGTGAAAATGGAATTCAAAAAATTACATTAGTTGATGAGTAATTCTATTAACGAATTTCCCTATAGAATAACATTGGATTTGTCTTCCGGCAGCACCAATTGGCACTAAATTAAAGTCTGTCGCACGCAAATTTGTTTTAACGGTTGCGTTTATTGTTATTATTTATCTGCTTAATATGTCAAAATGTGCCAAACACATATCTAATACTCACAATGTTAAATAACTTTCGGCTGTATATTTTTCTGAAGAATTTACTAAAGGTTTACAATTAATTGTTTATATCATTATAATATCTGAAAAGAATTTTAAAAAAAAAAAAAGTTAATTTTCTTCTCACTTCATCTTTTTCCCTGTCCCCTATCCTACTCGTCTGCTCATCGCACCGTTATCCTCTGCGATAAAATTCTGGTTTTTGCGGCTGGAATAATCTTCACCGGATGTAAACAAATACAACTTCGTTGCCCTGGAGAGGAGGTGATGTGTTGTTGTTATCCTCGTGGATGGTGTTTCACGATTCTGATATCAAACCGGAATGAGTTGAGCCGTCATGGCGGACATTTCTGGCCACAGAACTTCCTGCTTCAGGATATTGCATATACTATTCACAGAGTAAGTATAGGACTCTGTGATACTATTATGATTCCTAGGAAAGTGATATATTATCAAATGGGAGGGGGGGGGGGGGGGGGAATTAGACGTTTTTCTATTGATAACGCATTCATAAATTTAAGAATACAAAACTGTTTATTAATTTGATTTCAAAAGTTTTTAACACGTTTTTATTAGCTTCACCTGTATGTATGTTTGTTTGTATGTATGTATGTTTGTAACTGCTCTGGGAGCAAACAAAAATCTATATTGTAAAAAAAGACTTTCCCTACGTGAACGCTGTCGCGGTGAGGTAAAGCACCGCGCTACGAACCTAAAGGTCTAGCGTTCGAGCCCAGTCAGGGGAGACTTTTCAAAAATGGTTTTTGTTTAATTCTAAATTATTTTAATTAAAAATTTAAATGCATAATTAAAAATTTAAATGCATGAAAGGGCCCACCAGCGGCTGAGCGGTTCTGCGCTCAAAGCTGGTAGACGTGAGGTGCCGGGTTCGATCCCCGGTCGCGCTCGTCGGCCTAGCCGTTCGGAGTTTTCCGTGGTTTCCTCCGAAACTTGCGTAAATACGGGCTAGGACCCCTTAGAAAGACCTCCACGGAAGGCACTCCCCCTCAGGCCTAGGACCCCAGTGTTGTCAATCGGCCTTAATCCCTAACACCAACACCAACACCAACACTAAATGCATGAAAATATTATGGTGTGTCACTCACACGATTTTCTCTTACCCTGCATTTTAATACTAAGATACATATTTTGTTCTTTTTTAGTTCACATTTCTATAAAAGCGTGTTCTTTAATTTTTTTAAACTATAATATTATTAATAATCGAAATGAATATAGATACTAAAACTTTACTCTTCTTGGGTGGGAAGAGGAGGAGAGGGGGCGGGGGGTTACCTGAAGGAGTTAAACAACGAATTGAGAAATAAAAGGATTTTCAAGGAAATTCCATCAATTTATTCCATGTGAATAATATCTAGCTGATGTGTATGAATGGTTAGCTATCTGAACTTCAGTTGAAAGGTATCGAGTTCGATGCATGGATGTTGTAGTGGATCGGAATCAGCGGTAAGTTGTGGATCTCAGTCCAACGAGACTTAATTTGCCAAATCGTAGAGCAAAAAATCCCAAATTTAGCTACTGTACGAAATCTACTTTTTCTTGATACAATTTTTCAAAATCATCGTAATTGTATTTTTTTTCCCCCTTTAACCCTTTGTATCCCACCGGGACTTTAAAGTTCCATCAAAAAAATTCCACAATATAGCCTAAATTTACTACAGAATTTCATTGGGACTTCAAAACCCCGATAGTTTAAGCTTCCCCTATAGTTAAGCTATAGTTTAAGCTAAATTTGATAGATGTTTCTCATGCAGCAAAGAAATATAATAAAAAAGTTTCAAACTATTTTTCCAAAAGTAAGGTAATTTGGGATATAAAGGGTTAAGTAAATTAACTGTTTGAAGTATTTTTTATTATATTTTTTAATGTTTATAATTTGTATTTTAATTAATTACAATATGTATTTCTTCCAAAATTTTTATATTTTTATTCATTGTAAAGTTATGATTTTAAATGGCCTCAGTGGTCATATTAAACATAAATAAACACCTCTCTCTCAGTTGCTTTGTTAGTTGTATTAATTCGTACTCTGCTATTACTCCTATTTTTAAAAAAATATTTATATATATTACCTTTTGAAATAAATTTTTGACTAAATATAAGATTTATTGTTTTATAGAGGGAAAAAATTGGGAATGAAAGGGAATAGGGGAAAAATAAAGGGGGGGGGGGGTAAATGTGATATTGATCATTTTTGTTTATTAAATATACAGTCGAACCTCGTTAACGTGAATGACTTTTAACATGAACTGTTTCCACAATCCCCGTCAAAATGAAGATTAGTTTAGTTATATGAAGAACAATTACTAACAGCATGAACTATTGATAACATGAAAAAAAAAAATTTATCCCCCCTTCAGATTCACTGATGATATGTTATATATTTATTAATTTTATGCTATGTATATTCATAACATTATTCCAATTCTCTATTGGATAGTATTGGGGGAAGGAGAAAATGAACGGAAAAAATACAAAATCCGAAGTTTGGGAAGGAAAAAAAAAAAGATGGCACCATAAAAATTAATCAGAATATGTAATTAAGGTTAAAAAATACACAATACAAGTCTGTTAAAATAGGATAATAAAATACATTGAAATGCCTTCATGCACATTTCAGCAATATTTTTTAAATGGGCAGATTTTTATAATAATACATGAAATTCCTCCGAGAATAAACGAATTAAAAAATATTTAAAAATAATAATAAATAAATAAATAAAAGTAGCATCGTTTGTGCTCGCATAACAATTCCTTGGAGTTTTAACAGAAGAAATTATTCCTACGGTAGATATTACTTCTATAAAATTCAAAACTTCAAACTATCTAACGAAATACAACCAACATCGTTGCTTTCTTTATTCTATTCTATTTCTTAAAACAGTTTTTATAGATGCCACACGCATCACATAAATGTTCAATTTTGCATCTACTTTTTACGATAGCACGCGATCATGTTGTATATAAAAATAAAATCATTAAATTCATTTTTTTACTTATTTTTATTTCATTTTGCACGCGCACTTTTTATTTCCTAATTAAAAAAAAAAAAAAAAAAAAAAAAACTTTTTCGATAGTGTTTGTTTCGATACTGAATATTATTAATTTTCTTTTCTTTTTCTTTCAGAAAAAAAAAAAAAAAAAAAAAAGATTTTGATGGAATTCTGACAAAAGCAAGACGGAGGACTATCCGCGATTGTAATGAAATGCTCGCCCTCTGGTGGGCTACGGTGAAATTACAATAAACATGGTTTAATTCGAATTCCATATAGCCGCCATTGCTAGCCGATGTTTAGTTTCACATATATTTATTGAATAAAAATGAATAAATACGGTAAAAAAGATAACACATACTTTTGTGTGCCACACTGTAAATCCAAAGCATCAAGAAATCCAGAATTGAGCTTCCATTTATTTCCAAATGACGAATTTAAAATTTCAGTTGCTTCGGCTAATGGAAGTAAAGAATTAATCAGATGATTTGAAACTAATATTTGTTCAACTTCAGTTAAAAATCTACTTCCGAATCGAACTTTGAATAAACTGAAGTATTTTTTCCAAAAGCAATCAATTTTCCGTAATGTAATGGCGGAGAAATTATAGTACGAATATTAAGTAGAATAACAAGAACACTATTGGAACACACGTGGCTAATGTTTACTAACAACTGCAGTGTTCACAAAGCGCCGTCTATCGATCATTACAAACGCGGATTAGTTTTTTTTTTTTTTTTTTTTTCAAATTATACCATCAATTATATTTTCGATACATTTTAGATTTCGATAGATGTCCAACTATCGAAAAATGATACCGCAAAAATCCCAGATTGAGACTAATACTCCTCAGTCGTAAAAAAATGGTTTTGATAAAATTCTGACAAAAGCAGAATTTAGTTAAGGACGGAGGACTTTTTTTTTTTTTTCAAATTATAACATCGCTTTCAAATTATTCAATTATATTTTCGATAAATTTTAGATTTCGATAAATGTCCAACTGTCGAAAAATGACACCGCAAAAATCCCAGATTGAGACTAATAGTCCTCAGTCCTAAATAAATAGGTTTATTTTTAAGGGCCCGCTTCACTCACCGCCGCCGGAAGCCAAAGCTAATGTTATTCTATGGGAAATTTTTCTTTACAAATAACTTATTAACTAATACATTTTTTTAAATTCTGTTTTCACATTCTGAAAATTCCCAGCTGTTGAATTGACGGACCTTTTTAAAAAATTATTTTTTTAATTTTTATATTTTATTTTGAAGCTGCAAAATACGAATTTTGTTTTGAATATGTGAAATTTCTTCATTTTGCAATTTCAAAATAAAATATTAAAAATTAAATACATTTTTAGAAAAGTTCCGTCAATTGAACAGTTGGGAATTTTCATAATGTGAAAACAGAATTTAAAAAAATGTATTAGTTAATAAGTTATTTGTAAAGAAAATTTCCCCATAAATTAACATTGGCTCGGGCTTCCGGCGACGATAAGTGAAGAGAGCCGTTACTGTTGAAAAGTCTTTGAAAGTATCATGAACCGATATAATAAATATAAAGGGAAAAAAAAAAAAAGTTGAATTATATTTAAAACTCATATTTTTGCTAAAAATAAGTAAATTATAAACCAAAAACGACAGTTTTTATCAGGTTTTGTAAAATTAGAAATATGTATTAAGTATTTTTTATTTTATTCCCTGCCATTTACAGATTCGATTTTCTCAAAAGGCTTGGTGTACGTCAATTGAAAACGACTATATATTTGTATTTTGAAATCGGAGCAAATTGTAAAAGCATCAAATTTTACTCTTTACAAAAATAATTTTTTAAAGGAAAATTGATGCAAATACTCTGATAATATAATAGATAATATCTGTACTGATAAGTATAAAGGATTTAAGTCCATATTCTTGATTTTTCAGGAGACGAAAAATAAAGTTATACTAATTAAAATCTATTCAGAAGAATCGATTAGGAAAAAGGGATTTCGTTGTCTTATACCCTTTATACCATTTAATGATTGTCAACCTTCATTTAATAACGGGAAAAAATGAATTAAATATTTTATACCATACATGAATGCTAAATTTCTGACTTGAATCTTTTTTTACCAATGGATTTTCTATTTTGTCAGAGACTAAACGACATAGACTTAAATCCTTTATACCAATCAATAGAGAATTTTGTTTCTGAGTCTGACAATGTACTTAACTCAAAATCGACATTTTTGGACTTAAATCCTTCATACTTATCAGTACAGATATAATCTAATATATATACAGAAAAATTAATAAGGAAAGTTTTTTTTTCCCTGTGAAAAAAACAAGCTGCTAAATAGCTTTTCTTTCTTACTTACTTTCTTTTTATTGCACAAGTTTTAAACAATGTGAAGGATATTTTAGGAACTTCTTAAAAATCCATATAGTTAAATTTGTCGTAAAAACAACGTAAAACGTATACTTCCATGTTTTATTGATACAAAAGCATTACAAATAACCCAATAAAATATGACTATGTACAGTGAAACATACTCACAGAAAAATTTCTTCAACTATAAAGCACCAAACGTGTTGCAATAAAATATAAACAAATACAAAAGCTGCATTTTTAATGTTTTAAAAATTTTCTTCAATTATTCAGTTGCAAACAAACGTACATTTTTTAGTTCCTTCTGGCTCTAGCATGTCTTTTTTTGAAATTATTTTCTTTCATTGGTGAAGCATCACAGTGGATTTTATCACAGTCACCAGTTCCCATGGCTTCCATCAATTCTTTAACTCCCATTGTTTCCAGCCAATAATCATCAACGAAAGTGAAGACTTTATAGATACTTCTTTGAACAGGTCTGAAGTCTGTGTTATTTGAACTTCTTGTTGCTTCGCAAAAACTTTTTTGTAAACAGGTATGTCCTGATAAACTTCTAGAACTGAAGCTTCCTATGGCTTCCAAAATTGGTTTTACGAAGAATGGATTGTCACCAAGTTTTCTTCCTTTGTCACCACCGGCAGTGGTTGCTATAGTCGGAGTATTGGCACTGTTGCTACCTGTAAGCAGTGGAACAATAACTGGAATTAAAGCTCCGAGGAAAATGGCTAAAGGTAAAAGGAAAGCAGTTGGATCTGAAATCAGTTTTGACAGAAATCCTGTTGGTCCATCATTAGCACTTTGAATTCCATTCATCTCCTTCATAAGATTTATCATCATGGCCATGTCTGCAGGGCTCGGTGTCATCCATGATGGGGTACTGTCGCCACCAGCCCAATCACCTTTCCAGTTCTTTATAGGAGGAAGTACGTTTTTGCCTTTACTTGAATAGTAACTAGGGTATTTATTTTGCGTTTTTCTGTCAGACATAAACTCATCAAAGTTAGAAGGTATGTCATGCCTGGCTGGAGATTCTTCTTCTGATTCATCACTTGTTGACGATTCATCATGGGGATGTTTGTTATATCCACCTGCAATCCACGAGTATTGAGAAGGATCATCATAGGTCCGACCAGAACGTTTGGTTTCGTTTAGTCGAGCCGTGTCATTGACTGATGCACCTGTTGCTGTGACAACTATCACCAGACTTATGATAAAAATACCAAGAGACATCTTGATTCTGAGCTGGTCGATATGTGAATGGGTTTCTTCGTTGTTGCCGCTGTTTTTATATTCCGATCAAGCTCTATTACTTTTTGTACGAAATCACTAACTTATTTTGAAATCGAGAGCAAAAAATCATCCGGAATTCGGCTAAATATTTGTCACATATTTAAAAATTCTAGAAGCTGTCAAATTTCTTGCTTTGAATACGCGAAATATTGCGTGCGACTTTTTGTCGGCTTGCCTGTAACGGTTTTTCTCTCCACGGATGCCGATTCCCTTTTGTAGTAGTAGATCCGTTTTCACTAACTTATTCATAAAGCAACATGCATGCTTAAGGTTAATATTATTTCATAAACATTTCACTTGTGTCTGGGACAGCATAAAGTTACTCAGGTGTTACAAAACGGTGTTCTGTTACGCACAGATGCCGGGAGAAAAAGTAAACATTCTGATTTAATTCTGTACCACATTATTGAATACCGGTGAATTACTTGATTAGAAATACAGTCTTATATGTAGTATTATGCCCAAATTAAACTTTAGAGACAATTAAATATAAAAATTTGCTCTAATATTTATTTACTTATCTTGTAATATTAAGTGAACAATGTTTGTATATATATATATATATATATTTCTCGGTTCTCGAAAACGGTAGCTCGAACAGTCACGTGATTTAACACAAAGATGCCCTCCGTAGGGTCATTGTGCACATCGAAGTCAGATTTTCGAATTTTTGATTAGTTTTCTTTTAATTAATAAAAATATGAAAATAAAACTTCCCATTTCTATAATGACGCAGAATGGAGAATCTTAGGAGAGATTTGATTGGTTTATTTGATGTCATTGATTTGTGTGTATTTTACATTGAACTACAGCTACGTTATAAGGAATTACAAGAGATTTGATTGGTTTATTTGATTTTCATTAATTTGAGGGTATTTTACGTTGAACTAGAGCTACGTTATGAGGAATTACGAGAGATTTGATTGGTTTGATTTTTGATTTTTATTGATTTGAGTGTATTTTACGTTGAAATAGAGCTACGTTATGAGGATTTAAGAGAGATTTGATTGGTTTGTTTGATTTTCATTGATTTAAGTGTATTTTACATTGAACTAGAGCTACATTATGAGGAATTACGAGAGATTTGGTTGGTTTATATGATTTTCATTGATTTGTGTGTATTTTACGTTGAACTTGAGCTACGTTTAGATTTTATTTAAAAATATTTGAATTTTTAATATATTTAATATTATGCGACTTTTACAGAGAACAAATTACGATTGGCACCGCAGGTGCCCAAGAGCATGTTTTTTTGTAAAAATTTTCATGGGTCTCTGGCCAGCGCCAGCTAGTTTTATTTTAACACCCTTTTAGCCTCTAGATTTTTGGCATTGTCAAATCGAAAGTTCTTTAGACTAAAACATTTCACTTTAAATTTGTTCATTTTGATTTTATTTAATAATCGAGGAATGTTTCAGTAAATCAGTAAGTAAAAACATTGTCGAATAGAAGACTACTTAGAATAAATAAATGGTCTTCAAATCGCTTTCACTTTTTGAAGAATATTTCGCATTTAATATGGAAATAAAGTATAAAAGTAAAGAAGTCCTCCCGGATCAGTCAGAAGAGTAAATTGATTTTTTTGTTCTTTTCGAGTGGTCACCCTTTTGAAACAATATGGCGGATAATTAATAAATTTCATTGAGACCTTGACATGAGCTATTTAAATGCAAAGTTTTAGAACAAATCGATTCATAAATACTTTTTTTTTTTTTTTTTGTAAATATGAGTGAAAATATAAATGGATGCATCCAGGGTTTAACCTGGCAAAAAAAATTACTTTAGCATTTTAGCGAAAATAGGCAAGCACTATTTTTTAGCTTTTTCGAAAGTTAATTCTTTGGATACCATTGATTTCTTTTACTTAGCTTTGTTATCCTCAGTTTTGTTTTCTATTCCTTTTGTTCATTGATGATTTTAACCAAGCATCCATATTTGTGACTTTAAAAATATGTATCAGGGAAACTATGTTTCGATTATAACAATAGAAAAACAGGTACTCATATCATATGTGTAAAAGGAAAAAGCAATTGAAAAATTAAGTGAAGTATAGTGGTAGATAATCGTGAAATACTAGTGCTAAGAATGCTTCTATGAATCAAATTCTGAATTCTGACATACTTTTAAATATTTTTGCATTTAAATTCAATCATTAAAAATTAAAAATAAATCACTATATAAATAATCATTCCCAAAAATTTCAGTCCTTTCGTAGTTTTTGCCTGCAAGTATTACAAAAAAAAAAAAAAAAAAAAAAAAAAAAAATTGAGTTATTATAATAACTCAGATTTTTTTTTTTTTTTTTTTTTTTTTTTAATATATATATACAGTTTTTTTTATGCAGAGATATTTTATACAGTTATCCAGTTTTAGCTTTTTAGCGAAATTCTGACCAACATGTTTTAGCAAAATATGATAACCTTTTAGCAAAATGCTGAAAAAACTAATGTCAGTTTAAACCCTGGATGCATCATTTTGAAACAATGTGAAGTTGATTAATAAACTTAGTTGGGATTTTGATGTGGCTATGCATATATAGAGTTGTAAGCAAATCAATTCATAAATACTTTTTTTTCCCTTTGTGTGTGTGAGAGAGAGAGAGAGTTTGAAAATTTCTAATAGCTGCTATTTTGAAATAATATGGCGCCTCAAATCATCCATCGAACCCATCCAAAATACTTCTAAGATAAGTCCACTACCCAATTTTGGTTCGCATTGGTTCAGCATTTCTGAAATTATTCTGAAGACAAATTTTCCATTTAATATATATTAAGTGATTGCAGTAACTTAGTTACTAAGGAAATAAATATAAAATACTATTTTTTAAATGTATAGAAGCGAGAGGTGGGAGAAAAAAAAAAAAAAACTTTGGCTGTATCACAGTAACTTTGAAAATAATAATTATAGCTACGTATTTTCTTCTAATCGCATTGTGAATTAGTGAAGACTGTTTTATATTTAAAGAATAATGAATTTTTAATAAAAGCAAATTATTATTCTTTGGAAATTCCTTATTATTTTATTACAAATATTCTATACAAATATTAGATTTAAATGTAGAAGTCGTTCCGGGAAACGACTGTTTATTAAATAGTTAAGTTCTATCGCAAAATTTTGTATGTGGGCTAATCGAATGTTGTGGAAAGTTTATTATTGTTATGTCAAATTCCGATTTTTGGAGTGAAAACTTCTTTAGGCTCGTTGAGCACTTTTGGGTGAACAAAAATCATGAAACTCGCGTCAGCGAAGGCTTTCCATGAGAAGAAACATATTTTTTATCAATTTATATTATCGAAAGTGGAATTCATGATTTCAGCTGATTTACACGTTTTGAGGTTTCCTGAATGGGGTTTCTTTTGTATCTCAGCTACTAATTAAAATAATTTCATAAGTAATACATCATTTGAAAGCTTTGTTGAGTTGGAATCGAAAAGTAGCTTACAGAAATTTCTACGGCCAGATGGCGCTGTAATATTTTGAAATTTCAATATTTCAATTTCTAATTATGATTAAAACATTTTTAATACATCATTCGAAAGATATTTTAAAGTTCTTTTATATTATCGAAAGTGGAATTCGAGATTTCACCTGATTTACACGTTTTGAGGTGTCCTGAATCGGTTTTCTTTTGCATCTCAGCTACTAATTAAAATAATTTCATAAGTAATCAATATTTTTACCTAATATAAGGTTTAGTTCATTTAATGTGGGTAGCTACAAATATTGCGCCGAATCATATAATACAGATCATAAACACTTCTTTACAAACCAAAAATAATTCGAAAATAATAATAATAGCTCGACGATACAATTCACAAGTTACTTAGTTTTCACTTCTATCGGCAGTCCCCAAAGACTGCTTTGATATATATAATATATATTGGGAGTACAAATTAATTCGGTCCGTTTTCAATAGATGGCTCTGGCTGATTTGTTTACTGAATAATGATAGATGTTTTTGGCATTGTTAGAAAGGTTTGACCTTTGTCAACCATATTCAGTCAACGAAGCTTCGAGTTTTATACAACAACATTGGTTTTTTGAGCATTCAATATGTCGAGTTTTGTGCTAAAGAAACAACATTTGCGGGAAGTTTTGATTTTCTTTTTTAATTGGAAGAAAAGTGCCGCTGAAGCGCATCGATCGCTTGTGGAAGTTTATGGTGAATCTGCGCCATCTGATAAATCATGTAGAGAGTGGTTTCGACGCTTCAAAAATGGTGATTTTAGTGTCGAAGACAATGAGCGCCCGGGCCAGCCGAAAAAGTTCGAAGACGCCGAATTGGAGGAATTGCTCGATCAAGATCCGTGCCAAACGCAACAAGAGCTTGCAGGATCGTTGGGAGTCACTCAGCAAGCAATTTCCGTGCGCTTAAAAAAAATGGGAATGGTTCAAAAGCAAGGAAATTGGGTCCCATACGAGTTGAAACCGGCCCCACACTGTAAAAAAATGTTGTAAAATTACAACGAATATCCCTCATTTTGTGATGTGATAAAATCACGCATTCGTGCTGTAAAAAATTTTCAAGCAAAACGTGCTGTTATTTTACATTCACTATGGCGTCAAAGAGTCATGTGACACCGATACGCCAATGACCTTCAAACGTGAACTAAAACTTTTAAATGTTTGTTATGTTACGCCACGCCTTTTGCTATCATAAACGGAAAACGCAAAAAATGGAGGAACGAAGCCACGATTAGGATTCATATTATGACCAACACAAAAATTTAAGTAACAAGTAAGTTATAAATTGTTTTAATTTTGATTTTATTTCTTCTTTTTTTAATTCTGTCAATATAAGTTTGATAAGTGTTTGCGTTTTATTAATAAAATCAAATCATAATTACTCTGTCTCATGAAATTGTATTTTGAATTATGAGCATTAAAATTTCCAACACAATAATTATTTCCCCCCGAAATAAAACTATTAACTTCCAACATTTTCAGACTAATTTATTTTAAAAATGATTTAAATTACTATTACCTATTGATGATGAAAAATGATGTATTAGTTTTTAATTCTGAAAAATATTATGGCATTTAAAATAGAACATTATTTAATAAATATTTAATATGAAATTTTTGTACGTTTTTTAGTATTTCATTACTTTTTTGTTTGTTTTGTTTCTTTAAGTTTCCTTTATAAATTGTATGTATTATAATTATATTTTATTTTTTAAATTTTGTTCGCCTTTTCAGATAATTTCGTTGTAGTTTGTTACGTAAACGTAGAATGTATTGATAAAGTTTTTATTTCTTGTTTATTTTGTAAAATTAATATAGTTGCTAAAATTGTACATATATATGTATGCTACAAAATGTAGTTTAATAAAGCATTGAAAAACGGTCATTTTAATTTTCATGCGTTCTAAAAAATATTAATTATAAGTTTTAATTATTTGATGTACTTATTAAATATAATGCTTCTGATTTGACTAATTTTTTAATATTTCTTTAGTGAGTTAAAAATTTATGCATTATTATTATTTTTTTTAATAGTACTAATAGCAATATAAGTTATTAATAAAACACTTTTTAATCATTATTATTTAAATGGTTGAATATTTATATTTTGAAACGAAATCGTTACTGTATTATAATTCTAATATTCGTTCATAAAATAGAATTTATTGAAAGCTTTAAAGGTATTATATTTCATGTTAAAAATTCATAACCTTTCCAAACTTATATTGACAGAATAATAAAGATGAAATAAATAAAACATTAAAACAAAATAACTTAAATAAAGATTAAAACACATACAGATTAAAATAAATAAATAAATAAAAATGAAATAAAAAAGAAAACAGATATAGCCCCACCCCTTTTTTTATGAAAAAAAAAAAAAAAAATACAACACAGCATGTTGTAAAATTAAAACAGCCTTTTTGAAAATTCAAGCACGCATTTATTTACACCACACTTGAAATTTAACGCACATGGTGTTGGCGATTTTTTTACCCGCACATTGTGTTGTAATCTAGCATGTTCATTTTTTACAGTGCATGCTTACGAATGCTCGGCCCCATGTGGCAATTGTCGTTAAAAATTACTTGGAAACGTTGAAATGGGAGGTCCTACCCCACCCGCCGTATTCGCCAGACCTTGCTCCTTCTGATTATTGGTTGTTCCGACGGATGCATCACGATTTGGCTGGACACCGCTTCACTTCTTTCGAAGAAATTCAAGAATGGCTCGATTCATGGTTTGCGTCCAGAGAGGACTCATTTTTCAGAGATGGAATCCGAAAATTGCCAGAAAGGTGGACAAAAGTTGTGGCTACCGATGGACAATACTTTGAATAACATGTTTTTTCATTTTGATAATAAATAAAATGTTTTTTTTACGAAAAAAAACGGACCGAATTAATTTGTACTCCCAATATATATATATATATATATATATATTAATAATCTTTTTACTTTCTTCTATATGTAATAGAGAGAAAGTATTGGATTCGCGAAAATTTTCGACCTCCGTTTTTTGACGGATCTACACGTTTTGGGATGTCCTGAACACGAATTGATAGTTTTTTAAAAATGTCTGTCTGTCTGTCTGTGTGTCTGTCTGTATCATTTTTTTGTGGACGCTGTATCTCACGAACCAATGAATGAAATTTAACCAAACTTGGTATTTAGTTGCACCCTGACATGAACTGGTGCCCATTAGATTTGGGGATCAATAGCTCAACAGGTGGCGCTGTAATCGCATTTTATGCAAATTTTTAACATGGCAGCATAGGGCAAAATACCGTATAAATGGGCATAAAGAGAGTTATTTTAAACTTACGATTGTAAAATTAATATGAATTATTGATAATAGTAGTAGTTAACTAGGAAACAAATTTTGTGCATGGGGAACCATCGGTTCCCCCCCCCCAGGGGGGAAAGTACCCCCCCGGGGAAGTAAATTTTCAAGATGGGTATCTTTCGAAAGGTCTCGTTGATAATAGTAATAGTTAACTGGGAAAAAAATTTTGTGCATGTGGGGGCATCGGTTCCCCCCCCAGCGGGGGGGGGGGGGGGAGTACCCACCCGGGGGGGCAAAGTTTCAAGATGGGTATCTTTCGAAAGGTCTCGTCAATACCTTTAAAACGAATGGTTGAACTATGAATCTGTGATAATTTAAAACAAAGTTATCGATTTTTTTTACTTTTAACGAAAAAAAACTTTTAAAAAAATCGCAATTTTTTTTTTTTTTTTTTTTTAACGAAATGTAACCAAACTTGGTATTTAGTTGGTCCCCGACATAAACTGGTGCTGATTATGTTTGGGGATCAATAGCTCAACAGGTGGCGCTGTGATAGCATTTTATCTAAATTTTTAACATGGCAGCATATGACAAAAATTCGTATCCTAAATGTGCATAATTAGAGTTGTTTTAAACTTGTGATTCTAAAATTAATATGAATTATTAATAATAATAGTATGTAACTAGGAAAAAAAATTTCTGCATGGGGGGCATCGCTTCCCCCCCTAGGGGAGAAATACCCCCCCAGGGGGGGGGGTAAATTTTCACAATGGGTATCTTTCGAAAGGTCTCGTCAATACCTTTAAAACGAATGGTTGAACTATAAATCTGTGATAATTTAAAACAAAGTTATCGATTTTTTTTACTTTTAACAAAAAAAAAAAAAAAAAAAAAAACAGGAAAAAAAACGTACTTTTTTTTTTCTTTTAAATATTGTTACTGATTGAATATGTATAGGTAAATATAGAAGAAAGTCTTGTGGTGGCCACAACATACTAGTTACTATATTTTATTTATTTTGTACTATATTTATAGAGGGTCCACCAGCGACCGAGCGGTTCTGCGCTCAAGGCTGGTAGACGTGAGGTGCCAGGTTCGGTCCCAGGTAGTTATTTTCAGGGGTTGTCTTCAAAAAATATTATTATTGGCATGTTTATAAATATTTGTAAACAGACTCAATTTTTCGTCTTCGTCGAAAGACCCTGTGACCTCATATCCACAGCCAATAGAATCAGTGGATGTATTTCAGTCAAACTGCAATAAAATCATTTGAAATTGCAGTGTATTGCTTGGATTAACCACTATGTCATTTGGAGTATCACGTGGTATTAATGTATCGCTCGGATTATCATATTGAATTGATGAAGAATAAATAGTTTGCATTTAATGTAGAAACAAATCTTAAGAATTAAAATAGTCATAGCGTAACACAGATACTAATTTTTTATATGTTTATCTACACGTAAGAGTGAAAGTTTGTTTGCTATATAAATTTCACACTTAAACGATTCGAAATACATGTGCATAGCTGCCAATATTTAAATTTATTCCGGAGTAATTTTAGCCCCGCCGCTATTTCGTACCACTTATTTTTTTAAAGTTTTTTCATATTTTATGGAAGTTGTGTATTGAAGAAAATGTTTCTATAAATATAGTGGTGCGAAATAAAGGCGGGGCTAAAAGTACTCTGGAATAAATTAAAATATTGGCAGCTGTGCATTTGGAATACACGTTCTTAGCAAATAGAAGGAACCACTCTGCTAATAAAAATTTGTTAAAATAGTGGTGTGCTGAGACATTGGCTTGAGTTAGAAACTGTTATTTTGGTATAAAATCTTCGATCACCGTCATAATCATTTCGCTTTTAAAAAGTTACTCTGCTTTTTTAAAATGGGGGGGGGGGGTAAGTAGAGATAAAAAGAGAGGATGTTGAACAATTTCGAAATTAGTGGATTTCCGATTGTTAAATTTTGTCTTTTTTATCCCCTTTTTTTCCTCCTTACCCGAATGAACACGGGAAAAAACGTGAATTCCCGAAGCTAGTTATTTTATATTTACCAAAAGCTGTATGAAAATTCATGGGTTATTTGTTAACCCCCTCTATTTTTTATGCACATTTAAAAAAATATTCGAAGAATATCCAGAAATAAATGTTACTAACCTTCTACTCTAAAGGGGGAAAAAGTGGCGATATGCTAAAAATCTGAAAACCGCTGGAAGTTGCGACATCGTCAAGGTTTTCTTCTTTTGTACTCGACTGCCAGTGTAAGGTCCGAGGTGCCCCCCTGTCTGCAGACTCATGAAAACGGACATTCCATGCAGCCTTTCACACTCTCAGATACAAAGTCACCGCAATTTTACGCTCGACTTTGTTAATGCCGCCTTGCGCTCCCAGGCGAAGGTGGTACCCAGACATTTTGACGCCGAGCAAACACCAATGAACTATTAAACTAGGTGTGAACTTATGTATCTCACGTGACCAAAAACTTTCCGATTTGTTGTCATCTTGTGGGAAAATAGTTCTCTCCCCCCCCCCCCTTTGCATCTCATCAAAATTTTGAAGGACTGAAAGATCAAAAATGACTCTAGAGACTTGGATTATGACTGTGTAGAGAGAAGTCGTTCTCCTAAACTTCTCTGATTTTTACACATGCTAGGAATCACATATATATGTGATGCATGTTTTTACGATTATCCTGTATGAACAGGAGGTTAAATAGTATGGTTATGTACCATTTCGTATTATTATTAAAACTTTGTTGTGTTTTTCCATTAGAGTGTTTATTTTTTTAGTTTCACTAAAATTATAAGTTTGAATATTGACAACAGTTGCATATCAAGTGAAGTTTTCTGTACCTGTTTCCGAATATATTACAAAGTACAAACTTGCATTTGGTCTAAAAATTTTTCATTCTATTTCATTTTCACTAACGCTATTAAAAAATTGCTCAACCTCTTTAAAGGGGAATTTAAATGGAATTTATAACAAAACCCCCATTATAACATCCCATGGGGGTTTATAACATAACCTGAAAAGAGGTTGTTTTACAATATTTGGAAAACATTAAATTTTGTTGTTTCTTATATCCTTATTTTACTATGTTTTTATTAACTCGCTTTCTTGCTTGTTTGTCCAGTACAAATCTTGCAATCGATTTTTAAGTAACTTCCCGACTAGCTAGATATTTGAAACTTTTAGAATAGCTCAGAACACGATGACAATGCATTCTTTTAATACTTTTATTCAATTAATAAGTGTTTGAAAATTTCTTATAATGGCTCTCTTTATTATGCATTTGATAGTTTTCTTTCAAGCTGATGGGATAATTCTTTAACCTTCGCTTTCTCGAGATGGGGTCATTTTGACCCCATTTTGAAGCTGAAATTTAGTTATGCCCGCCTTATTCAAAAAGTGCCCTAATTCGTCAGAGATAGCAGACGTAACCAGTGAAATGTTGCAACTTCTAAACGATACAAAAAGGCATGGCACTGGTGTTTTTCGCCAAACGTGCCAAGCGGTACCTGAAAGCAAGTTTTCTGCAGTAACGCCTTGATCTTGGGAAAGCGAGGGTTAAAATTTTTTTTAAAAAAGAATTTATTGACACATAGAATTGTCAAGTTTATAAGATTCAACAGAAAATTTAAAAACGTGGTATATAAAAAGTTCTTTTTAACACGTTTTTATTAGCTTCACCTGTATGTATGTTTGTATGTATGTTTGTATGTATCAATGTAA
Source organism: Salticus scenicus (assembly GCA_963930645.1). Lineage (NCBI taxonomy): Eukaryota > Metazoa > Arthropoda > Arachnida > Araneae > Salticidae > Salticus > Salticus scenicus. The sequence continues at coordinate 4,122,745 of OZ005658.1, read as the reverse complement.
CCGCTTTGTAACCGCTCTTGGAACAAACAAAAAATTTATATTGTGAAAAAAAGACTTTCCCTACGTGAACGCTGTGGCTGTGAGGTAAAGCTCCGCGCTACGAACCTAATGGTCTAGCGTTCGAGCCCAGTCAGTTGAGAAAAAAAAAATGGTTTTTGTTTAATTCTAAATTATTTTAATTAAAGATATAAATGTATGTAAATATTATGGTGTGTCACTCACACGATTTTCACTTACCCTGCATTTTAATACTAAGATAGATATTTTATGCTTTTTAGTTCACATTTCTATAAAAGCGTGTTCTTTAATTTTTTAAAACTATAACATTTTATTATCTTGTAATTATTATCACTTTTTTTAATTCCTCCTCCAAATAAGCCTGGGGAATACCATTTATTTCAGATAGTCATTTTATAGTTACAAAAAATGATTTTTATGTTAAAATGGTTTATTTACCTTCTGCCCACCCCTCCTTTATTTTCCTTTCACACTTTACAAAACGTTGTGAGAAAATTGCGGAAGAAAACTCTGATTTTTATGAATGGAAGTTTTAATTTACACGATTTGTTAAATTATACCGAGAATGATGAACCGATACTTTAAAATAATTTGATACATTTTCAAGGACGTTACCACAATAGTCGATCGACAACCTTGAAACGTAGAAACGATTTTATTACGGAAGTAATTCTATTTTTGAAGTTGAATTTTATTTTTCTTCTGTTAAAAAATGCAAACTTTCGTGGAAGTGATCAATTTAGAATCAAAATTTAACCTTTCTGTAATATATAAGCTAGTATATATATATATATATATATATATATATAAAGACCATTGCTTTAATTCACTGATAACTTAGATATTTATAACTAATTACAAAGATGCGTTTAAAAATTTTTTTTAGTATTTTAAAAATCGTTTAAAAATTTCCAGGGATTCAATTTCAAGATTACAAAATTCAAATTTTTGTATGGCTCTGCCATACAGAAATTTTACAATGAGTAAAATGTGCCCCGTACCTACTAAATTGATGTAAAAAACTTTTATGTTAAAAAAATCATAACAAGTGTGATTTTTAGAAAATGTCCTTATGTCACTCTGTGTGTGTGGGTGAGTGTGAAAGACAAAAATTTTATGGTAATTGTATCTTAGGAACTACTACACAGGATATATTGATATATAGTTGTACCATGACATATATTAGTGCCTATCAACTTTATTGAAAACCGTCCAACAGGTCCAGGTGGCATTACCATCCGGCCTTTTTTAACATGGGGGTATGGGATAGAATTTTCTATAAATGTGCGTAATGAGAACAAAGGGTTAAACCATTGATCTATAATAATTTACTACAAAGTTATTGATCTTTTTAATTTTTAACAGGGGAAAAAAAAAAGATTGTTTGTAGAGCATAAAATTGGCTATCTTCGGAGATTTAGTGTTGTACTTCTATAGGGGGGAAAAAATCGTCTGCATTCATCATGGAAAAAATTGTAATAAATTATTTGTACTGAGTTTATTTGTATAAGATTATATATATAAGAAAGTGTTGTGATGGCCACAACATAGTTTGAAACTTGCATTCCTTTTATCACTGCAACAGTTGTTACACTTCTACCGCAGTAAAGATTCGATTCCTTCTGCGTTTGTGCTTCTAAAAGGCGATAAAATATTTCTTCTTATGATTTTTATCAAGTCACGTATTGACAGAGGTACTTATCACGGCTTCACGCTTTTCTCATATCGGACATCTCGCCTGATAAAACGCGAATTATGAGTGTGTTTTCAAGAGATTAGTATTATATTTGTAACTTACAACTCATTCCGGTTGCATAATTCTGCTTTGCATCGTCAGAAATAGTGATATATTGATGTCAATTTTCATGGAGATTGCCTTGTATTTTCCTCGATAAAGTAATTTTCTCCCTAAAATCTCCTCCCCCCCCCCCCCCCCCCCAGAGAAAAAAAAAATGGCTTAGGGCTGAAATAATTAAGCTCAATTTCATAAGATGAATTAAAAAAAAAAAAAAAAAAAAAAAGCAAGTACAACGTGAAAGCGTTACAACGTTAGATTTTCAGTACTGAAGTAACATTTTTTTAAAGATTATATACATAAAATTTTTATTTTATTTTTGTTATAAGCCTCAAAAATGCATTACTACTTTTCACTCTGTACTTGTGTCTTATTTTTTTTTTAACCTGAAGATGGGTTGTTCTTAGTTATTTCAACCCGAAACAATTTCTATAAACTATATTTTAATAACTATACTTTGCACAAATCATAATGAGATGGACATTTATTATTCATTATACATTTTTTTTTCTAAGTGTTTTCTAATAGAATAAAGTATAATTAACATTAAGATTTACAGATTCACAGAAAAATATTCAGTTATATTAAGAGCAGGGTGCGAAATTTGCGCTCGCCAACTTGCCATTGGCGAGTGAAATTTCTACTATGGCGAATAAAAATTTGGTCCAGTTATAGAGAGAATTCTTACACGATAAAGTGACGAAATGTTCTTTTTACAGATTTGTATATGGCAAAATCTTGCCATCTTATAACCTCATATTTAACTTCTCTTTTTCTTTTCTCGGAGTGCCGAGTCTGTATGCGCGCTGCCCGACGATCGCCCCAGCCTGGAAAAGGAAAAATGCTTAGTGCATGCATAAAAGTTTTAATTTCTTCGGCAGTTTCGTTTCTTCCATAGTTATTTCTTCAAGCAGAGCGAGAATAGACGAGCCCACTGTTATGATTTCTAATCAATGATTTTATCGTAAAAGTAATTCTGAAATGGCTATTTCAAATGACAACAATGAACAAGTTATACTCATCGACATTTCGTCTGATTACAAAAATAAAATGGACGAAAAAGACATTTATGATGTAAAAAGTTAAATATATAATGATGTTTTTCATTTATTTATAGGTATTTTAATCTTTCTCAAATACAATGCATTATAATGATTTTTGATTATAGATGATTATGAGACATGACGACACACATTTAATATATATAATTTTAGGGATATTTGTAAAAGCATTTCAAATAGTTAGGGGGGAAAAAAAAACAAAATGCGTTTAAAACCAAAAAAAAAAAAAAAAAAAAAAATGTTTTGTGGCGAGTAAAACTTTTTTTTGGCGAGTGTATGACGAGTTGAAATTTCGGGCCCTGATTAAGAGAAATAATTGGAAATTGCTCAATAGCATTTTCGTTTCAACACTTCCTTCCATAAATGTTTAAGACAGACTATGATTTGGATTAGTCTGTCTGTCTCTCTGTCCGTCTCTAGCGCCCGTAAATATTTTCAGAATTTAAGTTCACTATGGTATATGCCCTATTTAAAATGGTTTGTATCAATAGCACAACTGGTTTGTGTACAGTGAGACCCAAAATAAGGCATATGCATTCCGTTTTATGGTAAGGATTTTTGTAAATCATATTTAAATAGCTTTCTACTACTCAAATCATAGTGAAATTCACATTCAATATTCATATGCTAAAAAAAAAGTTTTTATAGAATACGGTATTTTCAGAGCTGCCAACCTAATCCGGCAAATTGTTAGTACCGCCCCGTTTTCTACACCAGTCATTTCTTAGTTTTTTTCTTCTTAATTCATCGCAAACATATTTGAAGAAAATTACTTTAAAAATTAAGTGGTGTAGAAAAAGAGGCGGTACTAACAATTTGCTGGATTAGGTTAACAGCTCTGTATTTTTAGCGTTAAGATTTACAGGGTTGCACTAAATATGCAGATACACTAATGGCGGCAATTGAAAATTGGTGAAATTGCATTTCCGTTTGTGTTAAAAATCTTCAACACTTTCATATGATATTTAAAAGTGATAGGAATTCAGTTAGTCTGTCTGTCTTTCTGTTTATCCATTACGCAATGGACATTGAATTTTAAAAGATATAACGAGTACATACAGTGGGAAACTGTTAATAATCTATTCGAATCGCATAATCTTTTCTTTCTCCCCCCCCCCCTCCTTACGCTTTCCAACATGCAGTTGACAATTTTATGTGACTTCAGTCTGTCTGTCCGCATTCTAGCGTCTGAATATATTTTCAGAATTTCATCAGACTGATATATGTTATTAAAGTTCACCCTGGCATGTTCCCTGTTGAAAAGGTATAAATAGTATGACTGGTTTATGTACAGCAGCACTCAAAAAAATTTTAATACATTGCTTCCCGTCAGAGACGTCTTTATAAAGCATTATTTAAATACCTTTGTACTGCACCAATCATAAGGAAGTTAACATGCGTTTATTATTCATACGCACGTAAATATGTTTTCTAAAGACGGGTATGATTAGCATTAAGGTTTTCAGCAGTGGTGGGCATAATTGATTAAAAGTAATTGAATTACAATTATAATTATTTTACTGTCAATCGATTAACAAGTAATTCATTACAAATAAATTGAATAACTTATTCAATTTATTTATAATCAATTATTTGTTAATCGATTGACAGCAAAATAATTATAATTTAATTGTAATTCAATTACTTTTTAATCAATTATGCCCAACACTGGTTTACAGAGCCACACAAAAATATTCATGTAGATTAATGGCTATAATTGAATAGTTGAAACTGAATTTTCATTTTTGTGAAGCGTTTTTGTAACACTTTGTAATAATGTTTAAAGAGTTTCTGTCCGTCTGTCTGTCCGTGTTGTAATTTTATATAATTTGTGTTATATAATTTCACTATGGCATGTTATCTATTAAAACTGGTATAAATAGTGCAATATACTACTAAAAAGGAAATATTCAAAAGGTATCGTCTTCAAAAAATATACGTGATTCTACTCTTCATAAAACACCAAAAAGTAAAAAAATTATCGGTTGAAATGAATTACAGCGACCACAAAAAATTATCAAAAATTAAGCCTTTTTGGTGATTTAGCGCTGTTTGGCGATAAGTTCGCTAGCACCGAGATTGCCGTGTACGAACAGAACCGTGTTTTGCTTTTCCGCCAAGTATTTAAAATCAATCGCCTAACAATATGAAATCGCCAAATATGCTTAATTTTAATAATTTTTTGTGGTCGCTGTAATTCATTCCAGCCGATAATTTTTTCACTTTCTGATGTTTTATGAAGAGTAGAATCACATACATTTTTTTTCAATACTTTTTGAAGACGACACCTTTTGAATGTTTCCTTGTAAGGCAACCACTTTCTGAGGGTTATGCATAAACTGTGTTATATGGTTTTCTTAAAAAAAAAAAAAAAAAAAAAAAAAAGTATGAAAGTTATTTTTGCGTACTATCGTATGGTTTCGACAAAACTTAATCATAACTGGTCCACGTTTGAGAAATATTTATATAGATTATTTCATGTTTCCAAGTCAAAGAACTTATACTTATTACGTATATCATTTCCCAGTCCAAACGTACTTTTTCAAAGAAATGTAACATACACCTCTGAAAAGACAATTTTCTCCTATTTTAAATAATTTAACAGTACTAAAATGCAATACAAATAATTTCGATTTATAGATTTGTATAATGATTCTTCTTTGTATTCCTGTAAAAGAACTATATGCCCTACATTCAAGGAAAAAAAAAACTAGAGATCATGCGAAGGTGGCCTGTAAAATGTCTTCCAAATTTCAACACAGTTGAATGCAGCATGTAGACTCTATTGTTTTCACTCATACATACGCGCATACACCACCGTAAAAATTAAAAAAAAAAAAAAAAAAAAAAAAATTAATCCAGGATTCTTTTATTTATTTTTATTTATTTATTTATTTTCTTTAAACTTATAAATGCACCAAAATCTCATTATCGAATTTTTTTCATAACTACAATATTTTTCTACAATAAGAGATTTTTGGAAAATATAAACGAGCTTCCTTTTTGTAAAACACTTGCAGTATTAAAATTATATTTTATTAATGTGTATTCTACAGTAAATAATTATCCATTTATATTTGTTTAAATACAAGTAATAAATAAATTAAAAATTTCAAAGATACCTATATTAGTTTACAGAATTATTGTTTCTTAAATGTTTATTATTATTATTATTATTATTATTTTTTTTCAAATCTTTTTCAATTCTGAAAATCAACACTCATCTCTTTTGAATGGTAATTTTACAGCTTATTTCTCGATTCTTAAATAGTTTATTTAATTTTTTAACCTGTTTAAAATTATTTCCTCAGTATTTAATTATAAAAATCCAAATCTTATTTCATTTATGAAAAAACATTTCCACTTCCCCTTCCGTTCTTATACAATTTTAGACATTTTGTTTCATGTAGATTGTCTATATATACACACACACACACACTAAGGAACAAAAAGAAAAAGCCGCACTTGGATAATTTTTATTTTTCCTTTGAAAAATGTCCAGTTTAATCATTTAAAAAAAGGGATGAAACGTATAGTGATTTTTCCGGATACCGCATATACTTATCCAGCAGACATTAGTGTTTCAGATATTTGATATCCGGCAAAATCACTATCTGTTGCATCCGTACATTTAAATTTTAAAATTAGTGATTTTTGAAAAGAAAAAAAAAAAAAGTATCCAAGTGGTTTTTTTTTTTTTTTTTTTCTTTTTCTGTCCCTTAGTTTATTTTTTTTGTGTTAAATATCAACATCTAAACTGTAGATAAAGTCTGAGAAATAAGAACTTTCATTCTTTTCAAGCAATATTTTTTAAGAAAAACTAAATCTTAAAACATCAGATATTTTTCTGGATAAATCTTTCGCTAAATAATTTATAATTTCTCAGTTTTTAATCAGATATTAGAAAGGTATCGATATAATTAATACTATTTCAAAATAAAAACTTCCATCTTGTTAGTCTCTGACTAAAAAAAATTGCTACAATTATTTTATTATCACTTATATAACAAATTTAGTGAAACTAAAAAATTAATAGACAGGAGGAAAAAAGTAACAGAACACTTCTTTATGAGCAAAATATCAAAATGGCTACAATACATCACTATATTTATTTACATACCTTACTACCAAAATCTTTCTCAGAATTTTTTGAAAAGTTTTTGACACGCATTTTTCTTTAGATTGAATTTTATGATTTATTTTTGTCACCATCTGATCTTTTAGAATCGTGCATCAAACATGGAATTTTATCACAGTTTCCATCAGCCATAGAATCAAACAGTGTTTTCACTCCAAAATTCTCTAACCACAGGCTGTCTATGAGCTTTGAAGCCGAATACAAAGCTTTCTGGAAAGATCTCGACTCTGTGCCGTTTGTTGACAGTCCTTTAGTCACTTGACAAAATATTTTTTGCATACATTCTGGATTATCAAAGTTTCTTTCGAATGCAGTTATGGTTTGAACGACCGGTCTCAAAAAATCTGTGCTTTCTAAAATTCTGGCATTGTTATTTCCAGTTGCTGTGGTCATGATTGTTGGAAGTCCTCCATTCATCATCATATTAACCAACGTTGGTAATACCATCGCCAGAAGAATACCAATGGGGATAGACGCGATTATCAGAACCATAGCTGGATCTTCAAGTATTCTTGATAAAGCCCCTCCTAATTTTGGCCTGTGCATAGCTTGCATATGGTTCATCATCATCATCATCATATTGTTCATTTGGTCTGGTGTCCAAGTATCGCCTTTCCAGTTATCCGCTGGGATGTAATATTCGCTGAAATCAGGTTGCGGGGGAGCACCTTTGTTATCTGGAATATTTGATGTAGCGCTGCTATCCATTTGGTCCCCTTTCCAAATATTCCAATGAGCCCTTGGCGTGTAATTTTCAGGACTGTAACTTCTTGGTTTTGGATTATATCGTGGTATATAATGATTTACTGGTACATATTCTTCAATACTGGAAGGAGGAGAATACATTGGTATTGCGTTAGGAGATCGAGATTCGGGCTTTGACGATCGAGGTTCAAATCCATCTGCTGCCACATCGGATACGTAAAAATTGTTCGATTTTCTTGAAACATCTGGAGGACTGTATAAGAGTGTGCTATAATCACTTTTGTCCGATCTTCCTTCAGCTTGGGTTCCGTTCTCGGCTAAACTGTTGGATTCAACTATGGCTAGCGAAAAACAAGCGAGTAGCATGAAGGATACAAGAACCATGATTAAATTCATCTTTTGCAAATATGAGATTCACAGACATGCAAATGAACTGTTTATATATGCAAGCTACTAAAATGAAAACCACGCTCCGATTAGAAAAGAGTTGAAAGAAGAAAATAATTTCATTTTTCATTTCGTGATTTACTCTGCTTTATAAAACTGTGATTGCCTCTTTTTGTATTCTTTCCTCGCAGGATTTAGATGATTCTTTTTTTTCCAAACTCGCGTGTTTAGTAGGACAACTGCTGCCTCACCATGCGCGAACTCTGTTTTCATCTCCACCCTTCACTTGTTCCATGGTCTTTTGTCAGCACATTAGAGAAAGGATGTTCTACCGGTGAAGTGATTTACGACTAACGAACTTTGGTCTGTTGGAACAACAATTTTGGAATGAGGATGGTGTTCTTCCTAATTGAAAAGCATTTGAGGATGCACCGCACGGCACATTCCTTTAATCATACAATATTGAATAGATGACCGCCTTTTTTGCTTCCTTCAAGATGTCCGCTGTTTTGGAATCTTCAGATGCTTCGGGTTAACAATGTGGCCAACTCTTATTTTGTAATTTATGACAGTACATGAAAAGGTGAGTTTAAATTATTTGGATGCCTCTAAACCAGAAGCGCAGAAAGATTGCTCTCTTTACCGTACAGAATCCGCTTTACATTCATCAGATAACTAATGGTTTTGGTTAATCGTAAAGGAGCGTGCTTTGAATCTCAAGTCTTTCAAGTTATCAAATTTAAAAGATTTATTTTTTTGTACGAAAAAATTATTATTGCTCATTAATGACAAATTGTTTGCTTTAAAAAAATCTTTTATTAAATTAAAAAAATAAATAAAAATCAGGTTACTCTCATTATTATAAAACACTTCCCTACTCTTCTTACCCGTTTTTTCATCTTCGTTAGAAAGTATTAAAACACAACTGATATCTATCCTCAAGCAATTTCGATTAATATCCATAATATATCTCAATATTTTTGTGGGCCCTGTATGTTAATTATCCATGTTAATCATATCATGCACTGAGAAAAAATATATACCGCCTTCATCTAGAATGAATAAATGGTCATTTTCTAAATCCTTAAACTAGAAATGTAGATTTCCAAGCTATGCGCATAAGGCACGCCAATAAACTGAATAGACGAAATAGACGAGAATTTCTAATCTACATATTTCTAGATGGTGAAACAATATTCTGAATCTTTTTGTATTGCGAGAAATTCTCGCTTGATTTTCTAGAATTGGGGTCATAAACCAAGATTATAGCTTCTGAAACCTGCCTCTTGTATTCACATTTATTTGGAGATATTTTAAAACAGGTTTGTCCTCGATAGTATAGGCAAACGCTCAAGAATTCTAATACAGGTCTCTAGAATTCACTTTCGAAGGGGGACTACAGAGCTGCCAACCTAATCCGGCAAATTGTTAGTGCCGCCCCTTTTTCTTCACCACTTAATTTTTAAAATAATTTTCTTCAAATATATTTGCGATGAATTAAGAAGAAAAAAAAACTAAGAAATGACTGGTGTAGAAAAAGGGGCGGTACTAACAATTTGCCGGATTAGGTTGGCAGCTTTGGGACTAGAAAATTTTTTATAAGAAATTTATAAGAATGAACATGGAACTATTTTTTCTAGAGCCACAATTTAGATTCTAGATGTCAGTTATAGAATTTTTTCTTAGTGTATTGGCGTGCCTTATACTCACAGCTCGGAAATGTATATTTCTAGTTTAGGGATTTAGAAAAGGACCACCTATTCGTTCTAGATGAAAGCGGTGTATTTTTTTCTCAGTGTGCTAGATAGGTAAGAGGCTTTAGTGCATCTGAAAAAAAGGTATTTTAATTTTGATATGTTTTCTAGAATATAAATATTCTAAAATGTTCTTTAAAACAATAATCTATTTGACCGTAATGTAACAGAATTTCTATTATGAATCCCGTCACTGTACAGAAACAAGCACGAATTTGTAAGCCATTTTCAATGGGAAAATATTCTGTAGTAAGCACAATTCTGTTTCAGTTCCTTGACTATGGCCTTGTTATTGGCCTTGTTATTGACCAATGGTTGGTGTAAAAGAAAAAAAAAAAAAACTTTTTGTAGTGATTGATTCCAGAGTCTTATATTTGGGTTGAGTTTTTTCTAATATAGTTTTAGGAATGAATCGTGTTTGGGTCTAATTTATTTCATTTTTTATTTTATTTATTTGCTATTGTTCGGGTCGGATTTATTTTAATAGCTCCGAATTCTGATTAAATTTGAGTACATTCAGACTATTCAAAATGATACATTCGAAATATGTTTTTACAATGAAATATATATATACATATATTATATATCATATCTGAGTATGTCTGATCATAGCCTTCTAAACTAGATGCCTGTCGCGTGGCTCGGAAACCTGGCAACAGTTGAAGCGGTAGACAGCACCGCCTGGTACAGATTGCGCGACTTTTTTCTACAACAGCCACCAAAAATTTTTAAAAGTGGGATATGATATACATAAAAGGCTAATAGAATCGAAGAAACATCGATTATATATATCATATATCACTTCTTAAAATTATTGGTGATAGTTGAATAAAAAAGTGGCGCAATCTGTACCAGGTGGCACTGTGTACCGCTTCAACCGTTGCCAAGTTTCCGAGCCACACGACGGGCATCTAGTTTAGGAGGTTATGGTGTGATGCTTCCAGTTATATGTGTATTCATTTATATTATTTAAAAAATTTGGAGTGACTTAACTCGACTTTCCGAACATTAAGTACCGTAATTTCGTGTATATAACCCGCGGGTAATCTAAAAATAAAAAACCCTATTTTGTATGTCCTGCGGGCTATCATCCGGTGCGGGGTATCTATAGCGAACAATGAGAAAATCAACACCAATCTCATTTTTGCTTCGAAAGTCTCGATTATTAACGTATAATAACGATGAAATTGTGGACAGTGAATAGGAATTTGATGAGGAGGATATACGGATGACGAAGACGAACTGTCCCAAACAATATTGCAAAATTTTAATTCTGATACGGAAGAATGCGATTTCTATGAATTTGAATGAATTTTGCAAATAAATTTATTATTAATCTATAATTTTCTTATAAATTGAATAAAGGTGCTAATCATTAGAAGTTACGCAAAATTTGGGTCCCTTTTGCGGCCCCTTCACAAAATTCCACAAAGTAAAAAGGGACCCTTCACAAAATTCAAATTCATAAAAAGGGACCCTTCACAAAATTCAAATCCATTAAAAAGGACCCTTCACAAAATTCAAATCATAAAAACGGACCCTTCACAAAATTCAAATTTATAAAATAAGTCCCTTCACAAGATTTTGTTTTATAAAAATGATCCTTTTATTAAATGTTTTCATATTTTCAGTATTTTTAATTAATGCCTTAATTTGGCTCAACGAAACTCTATTAACTTGATATTAAACATTACATAAAGTGATTGTAAAAACGGAAGATTTTACACAATATTTTACCTTTTCACAAAAATATTTTATATTTCACAAAAATAAATAAAAATTTCACAAAAATATTTTGTTTTTCACAAAAAAGGGACCCAAAAATTAAAACCTGGATCGACCCCTGATGATTATTTGCTTTTTCATTATAGGTAAGTAAATTTATTATTATTTATATTTAGTTGTATATTTGTTTATTATTTATACTTAGTTATATATTTGTTTATTATTTGTATTTCCTACTTATTATTAAAATAATAGCAATTAGTATTGAGATTATAAATAGCGATTGCCGACCATGTGGTTTTAGAAGTGCGGGGTATCTTTCGGTTATAATTATTTTTAAATTAATTTTTTATGCTGCGGGCTACCTTCCGCCGCGGGTTATATACGCGAAATTACGGTAATTAACGGTTGTATAAATAAATAAAAGTAAGAGAAGTCGTTAAATGAACAAAAGTGAAAGTTATAATAGGGTGGTTGAGGGTTTTTCCCATTCTTTAATTTTACGCTGTTGCACTTCAAATAATTTGAGCCCATAGATCATAATGATGTAAAATTTCCGTTGCGTCCCTGTAAAAATCTATAAGAGCTAGATTCACCAAAATATATACAATATGTGCAACGGTTATCTATAATATCTGTATAAATTTTTAGCTCGGATGAATAAGGCATTTAGACGCTATCGCACTTTGAAAAATTTGAGCCCATAGCCTATAATGGTAAAGAATTTTTCTTTGTATCCCTAAAAGAAAAAAAAAAACCTATAAGGCCTAGATTCACCAAAATCAATAGAGTTTGTGCTATGGTGACCTATATCCTATGTACCAACTTTCAGATCATTCGAACTAAGCGTTTAGACGCTATCGTGTTAACTCTCATCCATGCGCACACACACACACACATTCATCGTAAAAATAGTAAAAATGAACTCAGGGGACCTCAAAACGTATAGAAACACCAAAATCTCAAAGTCAGATTTTTGACATGATTGCAATACTTTCTAATATACATTATAATATGTATACAGTACAATATATGTATAATATGTATACAATATTATAATACAATATATATGTTCGGAAAGTAAAAATAATGATAATGAGACGTGAATGCAGGCTTTATTTTACAATTTCGTTAAACAAATGACATTTTTTTTTTCCCCAAGTTTCAGACGCCAAAGCAAATATTGTGATGTAAGCAAAGTTGAGGAAAGTTCAATAATACGCAAAGGCTGAGCAAAACAGGTGCCCCCGGGGCCCCAAATGTCTAAAGCATGCACAGTTTTATAAAAAATTATTATTTTTTTTTTATGATTATTTAAGAGAAGTGTAAAACGGCCCTTTAAGAAATAGTTTGAACCAGACTCTAGATAGGCTAAGTCGAGACCTGATAATGCGTAAAGCTTTTTTTAAAACACATTTAATGACATTCTCAAAACCAGTTTTAAAACTGGATTATATGCGGTAAAGAAATAATTGAATTTCACATTAAATTGAGATTTCTGTTAAATTACTCTGATTTTAGTGCCATGACTCAGCTTAGTATATTATTTACAACCCTTTTTTTTTTTTTCAAATATATACCACATAACAGCTTGTTATAGTAACAAATAAAGTGACTCAATTCATTAAAAATACGAAGTACGAAAAATTGCATATATCTTTCAGAGTATATATCGTTCGTAATTTATATATGTATTGTATATACAGTAACCGCCGCTTAATAAATTCACTGGTTAATAAAATCAGCCGCTTAATCTGATCAAATTGCCAGGACCAGAATAAAATCAATGCAATCCAATTTTAAAGCCGCCGCTTAATAAAATCAGCATCGCCGGTTAATAAACTCAAAAATATCTCCTCAGCAGCAAATATATCATTTATGCACGCTAAACAAATTTTTATTTGCACTATGATTTTTTATTTTTGAAATAAAAGATAAAATAGAATACAGCAATCTTTCCATTATCTCTCTTTGTCGAAAATTTTACACTTACAACATTAAATTTTACATTTATCTACCACTTGCCTTAGTAAAAATGTCAAGGAATGTATTTTTCAAAGCGGGGGTTATAAGTTACAAATTTGATTTTATTCAAAAGTGCCTTTTTTTTTTTTTTTTTTTTTTTGTAATGTTTAATTAATAAAAGACAATTTCTTGTTCTTATTCTGAAATACGTAAAAAGCAAGAAGCTTAAACGGAAACGTTTTTAATTTAAAAGAAAAACGTGAACTTTCAGCAAAGTATTAATGGTTTTCATCAAAGGAAAATGCATTGAACTTTTGATGTGTCTAATTCACTTATTTTGAAGGAACAATCAAATAATTATCTGCTAAAAATAAATATTGTTTATGAGTTCCATTATTTGGTACCTTTTAAAATTTCATTCCAAATTCAGATAAATAATACAAGTGCATGAACGTTCGCCGGATATAAAAATCAGCCGCTAAATAAAATCACTTTTGCTCTGAACAAATGTGATTTAAATAAGCGGCGAGTACTGTATATTTATATATGTATTTTTTGTATATATATTTCGTTCAATAAGATTGACTGGTAGATAATTCGGTTTCTGTAACCACTTTGGCATTTGCGGAAGTTTCAAAATATTTCTCCAAATAAGTAAGGCTACGCGATATCAGGTGAACGCTTGCACACACATATATCACCCCAGCAAGAAAAGGGATATAAGTCAAAATGGTCACAATTCTGAATGTATATAAATGTAAATTGTGTATGAAGTGCGACGACGTGCACGAAAAGTTGCTTTTCTCTTTCTCGCCCTCTATTCACCTTAGATGTAGTTTTCTCTCTTTTATTGTAGGCTAGGTAATCTTTTATCGTATTCTTTAAGTTGATTTTTTTAATACTCTATTTTACCATGTTTTTATTAACTTCGTTTCTTGTTTGTTTGTTTGTTTGTCCAGTACAAATCTTGCAATCGATTTTTAACTAACTTCCCAAAATAGCTAAACATTTGAAACTTTCAGAATAGTTCAGAGAACACGGTGAAAATGCATTTTTTTTTTTTTTTTTTTTTTTTTTTTAATACTTTTTGTCAGCTGTTACTTTTCGGCAGCGTTTATATGATTCAACACAAAATTTATTTAACTCACTTCCCGATAAGCTAGACACTTGAAACTTTCAGAATAGTTCAGAACAAGGTGAAAATGCATTTTAAAAATATTTTTAACCAACTTCTTCGGGACCCTGCTGCCTTCGGCAGCGTTACCATTACAAAGCTTTCAGTCGATTTTAAAGTAACTTCCCGGCTGCTAGCCATTTGAAACTTTTATAATAGCTCAAAACACGATAGCAATGAATTTTTTTAATACTTTTAGCCAATTGTTCCGGGTTCCCGCTGCCTTCGGTAGCGTTTATATGATTCAACAGAAAATTTAAAATACTGGTATATAAAAAGTTCTCTTTATCTTGTAATTACAAGTTTGAGTTGTGTTACTTTTCTTGCCGGATTGCGACATGTACATCGTACTTGAGGGAAATTGTGCGTCTACTAATATACTTATAACACTTGCTTATAATAATAGTAAAAATGAATATATATATATATATATTTTCAATCTGAAAACATTTGGGTTTTTGTTGGGATAAATAAATGCTGTATCAAAATTATCTTATTCTATATGCTGAAGTTCAAATACCCTCCTATTAGTGGTTTTAAAGTAAAACAGGTCGACTTGTAAAATTTTGGCTGATGTTTGTTTTTTGGTGTTCTGAAACCGAAAATGGAGCCACTTTTTCTGTATCACATACATATTTTTGTCAATACAGGGTGCCTACCTATACAATTTCTTCCATTTACTCTTCCCCCAATATAATTATATAGTGAGTTTTATAGTATGTTTCCATGATTAATTAATCATGGACACCTATTGTTGTAATAGCACAGCACTAGTGCGACGTAAAACCATATCAACCAACCAACCATTATGATGATACATGTAAGAAATTGTGTCGGTAATCACCCTGTATTGACAAAAATCTATACGTGATAGAGAAAAATGAGCTGCATTTTCGGTTTCAGCACAGCAAAAAAAATAAAAATCAGCTAAAATCATCCAATCAAATTTTGTCAACTTCATTTTTATCGACCTGTGTAATCATATCTTAAGTGTTAACACGATTTGAACATCAATATATATCCGGGCACATGTTATAAAATGCCCAGAAACTTATTTAATTAGTTACTAAAAGATAGGATTTCCATAAAATCTGAAAGAGAAAATAAGAATTACGTAAAATATCTTCCATTAAATAACAACTCCATATGGACTTCTTACAATGCTTTTCTTAATTTTAAATTTGATTAACCCGTTAGTAGTCGCTAGTTGGTCGATTTGCCGCCCATCTTTTAGTGTTGCCAGATTTTCTTATTCAATAGCCACCAAAAACTTTTAGAAGTAGCATTTGATATACATAAAACGCGAATAAAATCGAAGAAGCGTCGGTCACATCACTTCTTAAAATTATTGGTGACAGTTAAATAAAAAGTGTGCAATTTTTAATAGGTGGCGCTGTCTATAGCGACTACTAACGGGTTAATTATAGTTTGTATGAGTACAAAAGGAATCAGTTGTGTAATTTTAGTCACTCTTGCAAAAATTTTAAATAACTAACCAAAAGAATTCTCACCAAATCACCTGATAGTTGGGGAGTGGATGCTGCCGGCAATTATCGATGACTATTTTGGAGGGCTTCTTCACTTTCATTTTATATGGGCACACTTAAATAAAATATGCTTCTGACTTATTTATTATATGCATTTTTTTATGTCTCGTTATAGCCAAGGTTGGACCCTTTTATTAATATGTGCTCATAGATGAAAAGGGCTATTAAATTTTCTTAAATACTGTAAAATATACATTTTTCTAGTCAAAAGGATGATTGAAGTTGTGTGTAAGATCATTTTTTAAAATATATTCACAGGATGAAATCATCTCAGACTAAGAATTTTTCTTTTTTCCTCGACCCCTGTCATTATACATTTTGTAGGAGGTTTCAGCTTATAGTTCTTTTATTGGGCCTTTTCTTAAGCAGGTGTGTACAAATACTAGCGACTTCAACGCGGCAAGTACGGTTTCTATTCAAAATACTTTGGGGTGTGATTCTCGTTGCCGCTTGTCTTGAAGAGCAGTTTTCTCCCCTGACAAACCTCCTACTGCGATAATTGACATGGGGAACTTGGGTCTCTTTTGTAAAAGAGCAATAAAAAGTAATGTCCTTCATTGTAAACATGTCCGAAATTTCAAGGGTCACTTTCTGACAATGGATAATTTATGACTTTGCCGCTCTGCATCGTCGCTAACCTATTAAGCTTCCAACAAACTCTGGCAACATACAGAGCTTCAAAAGTCATAAATTATCCGTTGTCCGAAAGTGACCCTCAAAATTTTGCACACATTTACAATGAAGGGCATTACTTTTTATTGCTCTATTACCTTCTTATGCAATTATCGCACTTGGAGGTTTGTGAGCTTCGGTTCCAGAGAGCGTCGATCTCCTAAACCACATCAAAGAAATATCAATAGAGCCTCATTTGCAGCTTTCTAAGTTGCCAGAGTTTGAAGGCAGCTTTAAGGCTGGTTTCCACTGGGGTTGAAACTTCGAGGTTCAAAAAAACCATTATAATCACGCTCCCGACACAAAGAGCCAAATGTCTTGTCATCACTTGTAACCTTTTTTTTTATCAGATTGCGCAGTTACTTCAAAGGAAAGTATGCAAAATTGACAAAGATATCTGCCTCTGACCCCTCAATTATCTCAGCTGGGGGTTAGAGCCAGGGTCCAACCAACCCGTCAAACCACCTCCAACCGCTTGACCACATCAAAGGATTCTGAATAGTGCCGCTCGAAACAACCTCCAACCAACTGCAGTGAAAACTGCGCTTAAGGCTGTCTTCAAACTCTGGCAACAGAGTAGAGCGTCAAAGTCATAAATTATCCAATGTCCGAAAGTGACCCTTGAAATTTTGCACACGTTTACAATGAAGGACATCACTTTTTATTGCTCTTTTACAAAAGAGACCCTAGTCCAGATGCAATTATGGCACTAGGAGGTTTGTGAGCGACGCCTCCAGCGAGCGACGACTCAAATACCACATCAAAGGAATATGAAAAGAGGCCGGTGGTGAAAGCTTTGCAGTTGCCAAAGTTTGAACGCAGCTTAGTCGCTAGTTGGTCGATTCGCCGCCAATGTCTTCAGTGTTGCCAGATTTTTGAATTCAATAGCCACCAAAAATTTTTAGAAGTTGCATTTGATATAGATAAAAGGCTCTAATAATCGTCTTTTATGTATATCAAATGCTACTTCTAAAAATTTTTGGTGACTATTGAATGAAAAAGTCTTGCAACACTAAACGAATGGGCGACGAATCGACCAACTAGCGACTACTAACGGGCTAGTGTTTGTACGCACCTTTATATTGGACCACTTCTGCTCCAATCGTCTTGCTTTGGGATTTCTCTGTGCGGTCCCTGGGATGGAACACAGTGGCAGTATCCTGGAGGCTCTGTTTGTGTGGCCCTATTCTTTATTGCTTTTAAAATGTTGGCCATAAACTTGCATCATCAATTTTGGGTTTCGCAGATGTCTTTTCCGTGTATCATTTTATGATTTTTTTTTTTTTTTTTTTTTTTTATACATACCCTTTATTTATTACGATTTTCTTTTTTCTTTGTTGTTTTTAAACAACGGCTGCGCTTTTGCTTTTAGCCCAGAAGTTTTACTATTATTATTTTTTTTTAAAGCATAGGTTTCGTTATAACTCAACATGAAAATAAATAAGAACAACTTGATATGGCGATGCACCATGTCGAAAAAAGGAGCGTGTATAATCGACTGAGAAAAAAATTTATAGCAGACGACTTATAAAACAGGCGTAACGAAATGCGGACGAAACGAACGTAATTTAAAAAGTAGAGATAAACCTATGATCAAAAGGCGTGGAAGAGGATATACTTCAACAATAAAAGGAAGAAAATCAATTCACGCAATGCGAAATTATACGTTAACTTAAAACACGCACGTATATACAAGTTTATATTACCTCTTCAGGCCTTTTTTAAAGAGAATATATTTATTTCTTTACTGAATCCTCTTCTGCAGTAGAATTCACCACGCTTCTGTATTAATCAGCTGAAAAATTTATGAGCCAATTTTCATTATCTCCATCAAGACCACACCGATTTTCCACCAGTATCAATTACACTACCTATCCATTTAATTTAAGGAGGATCTCCTGAAACCGGCTGATAAGAGATCGGTACATAATTAAGTTCTTATCAGATAAGTGATGGTTTAAGAAAGGGAAGAAGATGGATGAAGAATGGGTTTGTAACAGAATGGGATAACTACAAGATGATGCTCGAATAGCAGAAAAGGTAGATTACACAGCAAGATAAGGAGACATGTTATTCTCATTGTCTGATGAAGTCCGATACAAAAGTGTATGCAATTTTTATCATGGCTTTTGATAGGGAAATGTAGGAAATAGAAATTATTAAGCAAGAACCAACTGTATTGGAAATTTTTTTTAACAACTCATAACACAGTGGACTCTTCCCAGTTTCGTCTGCTTAGTCATGTGATAGAGGAAAACGAATAATCGAATTCTGAGAATCTAATTCAATTAAATATTGTTCTTAAGAACAAAAATGTTAATATTTAATATAAAATAAAAGTAATATTGTGCATTTGTAAACAGTACAATAGTTAATAACAGGAGACTTGGCGTTGGAATATTAAAACCCGAATAAACTACTACGTCAGAAACGCCAAAGAAAAATATTGGAAATGCATACAGCTGTTTCGGTAGCCTAAAGCGTACCAAGAATCCTTTTTGCACTGAAGACGGTACGCTTTAGGCTACCGAAACAGCTGTATGCATTTCCAATATTTTTCTTTGGCGTTTCTGACGTAGTAGTTTATTCGGGTTTTAATAGTACAATAGTTGTACAGTGAAACCTCTCAAGTTGGACACCCCTATAAGTTGGACACCCCTCTAAGTTGGACGCTTTTTCTCGGAACGGAATGTATCCATTAACCTTATGTCTAACCCCTATAAGTTGAACACCTCTCTAAGTTGGACACTTTTTCTTGGAACCGTAGGTGTCCAACTTAGAGAGGTTTTACTGTATTTGTAAATTTAATAATTTTTTAAAAACACTTTATGTGTTCAACTGTAAGAATCGATTTTTGTATGTTCTATTGTAACTGTTATATTAACTGATTTAGCAATAAATAATAGCTTCTTCTTGTGGAATGTTTATGGATTATAATTTGAAATTTTAAAATGCCTTCATTTAATTTAATTGCATAAAGGTGTTACAACAAGTTAATTAATTTAGTTACTGGCCTAAATGGATTTACGCAGTACGATATTGCACTGTCACTGATTTAAGTACCAAAAATCAGAGTATTTAACATGGTCTTCATGAACATCAATAACAAATTAAACTAAATGATGATTGTAAATGTATACGGCAAACAAAAGATGATGAATAATGATATAAAATGGATTAAAAATGATGATGTATGAAAAAATAGCACAGATTAAATACGATTGATGAAAAATAAGAATAGAAAATGTTATTTCAGCAATCGCTATAGATAAACAAGACTTCGTCTGCTATTTGTTTTTCCTCTATCATGCGATCTCTGACGTCAGGTGGGAAGAGCCCATTGAAAATGCACTTCCCACTTTATTTAACACGTTGAGCGCCACGCGAATTCAATAAAATCCATTACAATTCCACAATGATTCCTCCTGTAATAAATAAAAATTGAGCAAATTTTAAATAAATTTTCAATAATTACTTAAAACAGTGAAATATATTTAGTTTTATATCCTATTTTACACTATCAACCACGGGTTGACGGGGCTTTATATCCTATTTGACACTGTCAGCGTGTCAGCCATCGATGGCTCAACGTTTTAATTTTTTATCAGTACTGCTTTTACTTTCGGGGTAAAACTTTCGCTGAACTGTTTGAAGTATAACATGTTCTGCACACTCCTAAAGTTTCAAGATGATTCCTTCAGTGCTTTTAGAGATATTAGGGGTGGGAATCGATTAATAGTTTTAACTGGGTTAATCGTAGTTCATTAATCGATTAATCGAATTTTTAATCGATTTTCATTTTTCTTTAACCAATTTTATTTAAATGATGAATAAAATTCTCCTATGTGATTTTTCCCCTCCGGATAGTACACAACAAACCATAAAAATGGATATAGATGCTAATGTAGCTTGTTCCTTAAACAATAAATAATAAAAATAAATAATGAAAAAACACATTCCTAATATATTTCCAAATAAAATTTTTATTCGAGAGTACAGAATGAGAAATAACACATATTCATCTTGCATTCATTATTACTTTTAATTCTAAAAAATAAATTATCAATATTACTATTTTATTCATATGTTTGACTAAAAGAAAAAGTAATAATAATAAGCGATTATATCCGTTTTATAACTAAAATGTATATCAATTTTCAGAGTGATAGTTGATGAATTTAAGTGTTAATTTTATAAAAATATTTTCATTTATTTAATTTTTATTTTAATAAATTCATTTTCAATTTGAAAGAAAAATTAGATGAATTTACATACGCTTTCATTTTATACTAGCTGGCTTTGTCCACCTCGCTTGCCACTATTTTTAAATGAATTCTCAAAATTCCATATTATCATTGTAAAAAAATCTCAAATTATTCATTGTTTATATTTCAACTCTTCTTCATCATTTCAGAATAGAAAACAGAATGTTATTTTCTGTTTCTACTTCAATAGTTATTATCAGCAATTCTGAACAGATAATAACCCATACTTGCCAACATCTTAATTAATATTCCGTAGTATTGTTAGTCCTGCCTTTTTTCTCACACCAGTAAATTTTTAGAGCAATATTCTTCAAATGCAATTACGATTAAATAAGAAGAAAAAATATTCTAAAAGTATACTGGTGTAAAAAGGAAGGCGGGGCTAAAGATACTATGGAATATTAATTAGGATGTTGACAAGTTATTGACATTATTGTTCATATAATATAGGATGATTTTTGAGTAATTGACCATAGACCAGTAATTGATCACTTTTACACAAAAATTTGAAAACCTAGAATCAATGTGTGAAAATTCTTAATTTGATTGTTAGAATACGTAACTGATATCTACAATTTCCAATAGTCAGTGCCTAAAGGGCCCAGGGTCAAATGCGCATTCAGGCCCTCTACCTGTTATTTTTTTTTCCTATGGTTTTTACTACTCCTCTTTAACCCAGGATTTCTAGTAGTCGTAGAAATCCTTCAGTAAAAACAGTAGTAACCCTTTAGTTTACTAAAGGATTTCTAGTAGTCGCTATAGACAGCGCCACCTATTACAAATTGCGCACTTTTTATTTAACTGTCACCAATAATTTTAAGAAGTGATGTGATCGACGTTTCTTCGATTTTATTCGCGTTTTATGTATATCAAATGCCATTTCTAAAAACTTTTTGTGGCTATTGAATAAAAAATCTGGCAACACTGAAGGATGGGCGGCAAATCGACCAACTAGCGACTACTAACGAGTTAAAAAAAAAAAAAAATCAAAAATTTTTCATTTCCTTTTTCAAAATTAAATTTTTATTAAAACTTTTTGTTCTTAAGAGCATTTTTGTAAATTTTAAATTTATCGTTTATGTAATCTGTTTACCAACTCGTGTTTTTAACTGAATTTTTGCATTGAAATGAATGACTATTTTGTTCGTGTTCCATTGATGAGCTGTAACTTACGTTTCTTTCTTTCTTTCAGAGATTTGAGGTTCAACAAAATCAGAGAAATTCCCCGAAACACTTTCAAGAACCTGAAAGAGCTTAACACACTGTAAGTAATAAAACTTTTCTTTCTTTCTTCCTTTTATTATTATTATTATTTAATGAAATAAAGTATTGCATTTGTAAAAATTTTCGACTTCCGGTTTCCTGTGAATTTACACGTTTTGAGAAAACAGGAACACAGTTTTTAGTAAATGTTTGTCTGTCTGTGTGTATAGTTGCCAATTTGTACGTTTGTTTTACTTCCGGAAATTTTAATAAGTTTTGTAGCAGTTTTCTGCGATTAAACATGTTGAATTTTTTTGCACGGAAAAAAGTGGTGTTAAAAAATCATACAAGTTGGCACCTATGTGTGTGTGCTAAGTAAAATTTTACAGAAAAATCTCGGGGTGAATTTTTATAATTAGCAGTTAATAATTTCTTCCTCTTGGCGAGAACACTGCGCAATAAAGGGTTAATAGGCGTATATAATGTAAGGAAGTCTTACGGTGTTCACATCAATTTTTTTAAAATTCAATTTTAATTAAGCCACAATAGCTAGCGACACTTTCTGCTGTTAATACTGGTAAATAAAAGGTGCCGGATTTAAACTCAGATTAGTGTAATCGTTCGGAGTATTTCGCTGTTTTCTGCGAAACTCACATGAATGTGGGCTAGGATTCCTTAGAAAGACTTCCACTGAAGATATTCCTGACAGGCCTAGGACCCTTATGTAAGATTCAGTCTGAACATACACACCCCATTAATTATCAATGTTAGCAGGCGAACAGAATATACACTGCTCGACATTGAAAATGCAACACCAAGAAGGAATGATAATAACGGAATGAAATTTGTTGGACACATACATTATATTAGGAAGAACAATTGATTAAAATTTCAGGAAATTTGGAGTAATACGTACTGAGTGAGAAAACAGTACATAAAGCAGCGACCTCTGTGAGCAATAACAGCACATATCTGCCTAGGCATTGAATCGAACAGCGATTGGATGACATGTACGGGTAGAGCACTTCATGAAGCTTCAACACGATGCCACAATTCATCGATTGAAGTTACTGGTGAGTGGTGGGGGGGGCAGTCACTTTTCAATGATTAAACAGTCATTTTCATTGGTGCGAGATCAGGAGAACGCGCTGGCCAGAGCAACAGTCGAACACATTCTGTATCAGAGAAGGTCCGGACAGTACAAACAACTTGCGGCTGTGCATTATCTTGCTTAAATTTTGCGCTACGGAGGCCTCGAATACAGGGCAGAGGGGCGGGCCTTAACTCATCAGAAATTTAAGGGCCGCTGTTCAGAGTGCCAGGAATACGAACATAAAGTAATCGAGACGTGTATCCAACGGGAACCCATAACATCATTGCAAATAATGGACAGTATGATGATGTCGAATCCCAGCTGGCAATGTGCATTCTTCATGATGCCGTTAAATACGGATAAGGCAATCTTGATGCTGTAAACAGGATTGTGATTTGTCTGAAAAGTGACGTCACGCCATTCCTGCGTCCAGGTTCATCGTTGATCACACATTAATGGCGCCCATATCAGTGATGCAGTTTTGAGGGTAATCAGAATTTTGGTAGCCGCATACTGAGTCACCACCTGGATTGATGGTATGTTGTACCATTGAATACACGTCCCGGTCACCTCTTGTTTTCATTCCCGCCACTCTGAATACCAGCCATTACATTTCTGACGAGTTAAGGCCCATAGCTCTGCTCTATGCTCAAGGCCTCCAAAGCGCAACATTTAAGCAGGACAATGCACGACCGCAAGTTGTCCATATTGTCTGGACCTTCATTGATGCCGAATGTGTTCGACTGTTGCTCTGGCCAGCGCGTTCTCCTGATCTCGCACCAATGAAAATGATTGTTTAATCGTTGAAAAGCGACTGCCCCCCCCCCCACCACTCACCAGTAACTTCGATCGATGAATTGTGGCATCGTGTTAAAACTTCATGAAGTGCTCTACCCGTACATGTCATCCAATCGCTGTTCGATTTAATGCCTAGACAGTGTGACATAGTCAAGGTTGTGTCCATTGTGTTCGACTGCCTGCGTGAGGTCTCTGGTGCCGGATTGTCTGCAGTCTCGAGAAACCGGGCATACCAGGGTTTTTTCATCCTCATGGTTACAAAGTAACCGCGATTTCACGGATGGCTTTGATGTGCCGTTTGGGCACCCCACGCTAGGGTGGTACCCCGCCGTTTTGTCGCCAGTTGAAACTCCAATGAACTGTTGACCTGAGGATACTCCTCCTGACCAAAGACTGTTTGATTGGTGTTTGTCGAGTGGGAAAAATTGTTCCCCCTTTTCAGATCACTAAGATTTTTGGAAGGACTAGAGATTTCAGATATTAAATCGAGGACTTGGATTTATGACTTGAAAGAGAACGGAGGTTCTCCTGGATCTTTTAAAAATGATACTCATGTTAGGTTTTCACAGGTATCTGTGATGCATGTAATGCTATAAAATGCTAAAAGTAGTTTTAAATTAAAATTATGTTAAGTTTTGAAATCAAGCCTTGTTATTCCTTGTGTGGGATTTACAACCAATTTTTGACTACTATCATGTGTTCCACGCTACGTACCTACTATATCACAACAGATATGTACTGTTATTGCTCACAGAGGTCGCTGCTTTATTTACTGTTTTCTCAGTACATATTACTCCAAATTTCCTGAAATTTTAATCAATTGTTCTTCCTACTATAATGTATGTGTCCAACAAATTTCATTCCGTTATTATCATTCCTTCTTGGTGTTGCATTTTCAATGTCGAGAAGTGTACTTTAACTGTTACTAAACGTTAACAGTAGGAAAACGAGACGTGGCATTTTCAAAGTAAACCTAATAACGAAAACAGACATTTTAACTGCTTTAGTCTTTGTATTATTAAACAATCGCATATTATAACTTGCCATAAGTTTTCCTAATTAATTCATTATGTATAAAATAAATACAAAAATAAAATAAATAAAATATATTTTGAAATCTAAAGTGCTGCTCGACAGTGTTAGTCGATATCGTTAACTTTACTATGTCAGTAGCCGAGAGGTTCAGCTCTCAAAGACGGTAGACGATAAGTACCGGGTTCGAACCCAGGTCGCGCTCGTCGGCCCAGCTGTTCGAAGTTTTCCTCAAACTCGCGTAAATACGGGATAGAATTCCCTTAAAAAAATTTCCACGAAGGGCCACCATACTTACACCATACCCAAGCCTAGCATCCACGTGAAGTCAACCAGTCTTAAAAACCCTTACACCATACACAATAACTTTACTATGAAGCATTTTGAATACTTTTTCCTCTACATATTTTCCTTTTTATTTTTCTCGCTCTCTCTTTCTTTCATATTATCTCAATTTATTTTGCTCTCTCGATGACTGAGTTTTTGATTATCCGCGAGGAGCTGATGATTTATTAGCGATAAAGTTTACTCACAAACTTTCAACAAAACCCTTCGGAGTCTGGCGCCGAGAATAGCATTTAAACCCGACATGTTGTTTTAATTTGCCCTGTTATGATAACCTTCGTAGATTGATTTTTATATGGCCAGAAAACAATTTGCAATACTATCTTTCAAGATTTTTTTGTTTCCCTCTCTCTCTCTCAGATACGTCAAGATCAGTATCATTTTAATATCTAATGCATTGTTCTCGCTTTTAATTTGATGATTAATAACTCTATGGTTGCTCGTAGAAATATCATAAAAAATACAATTGCTTTTCCTAGAACTGGAAAGACGACAATATATATAATGCAAGTGCAAGGGTAAACAAGAAAGAAAAATCATGCGGTGCTCATAGATTATACAATAGTTAGTAGTTACTAAGGCTCCTGTATATATGAGCTGGCGCATCAGGCATTTTGTTGCCTTAGGGTGCCACATGTACCCAGCGCGTTTCTCTGATAAACAAACGACAAACATTTTTTTTTTTTGTCGTCTTACGTTACTTTAGAGTAACTTGTTTTATTATATTTCATAATTTTAGCTAAGTAAACTATGATATGGAAGTTTGTTTAGCGAAAAATAGCTATAATCATTCAAGAAGTGGATATAAAGTGTTCACAGACCTTCTATTACTGTGTATTTGAGTTTTGGCGACATTTTGTGAAAGAAACAGAAACCGCCCTAACAACACATCTTACTCCAGTACATCCATAGGATATCCTCAGAATAAAATGACATCCTGAGAATGTACTGTGAAAAAAAAAATATATATATATATATATGTTTTTAGGAATATTATTGTTGTTTATTGCTCTTATCTTGACCGGATTAACTTCAGATCAGGATTTCTTAAAATCATTAGGGAAGCGATAAGGACGCCAAGCGGGAATGCTGTCCTCTTCGGAGGCAAAAAAACGGCGGTGATGCGCCGACCTATTATTTTATTTAGGAGCTCTAATAGTTACCAATAGTATGTAACAGTTATACCAGGCATGTGATTTTTCCGCGAATTCGCGGAAATCCGCGAATTAATTTCTTCCGTTTTTAAAAAAGTCGCGGATATCGTTCGTTTAAAAAAAAAAAAAAAAGAAACCCCATAAAGGATCAGTGATCAAATGCTGTAAGAAAGCCTCCTTATTCCTAATCTTTCTCCATCCATAACCTAAATGTGAATATTCATTTTTAACTTGCTCTATGAGATTCTAGAACCTATAAAGAAATAGAATTGTTAAATATCTCTTGCTCATGTAATTATTTTTTGCCCCTCCCCGCCCCCTTTTTCTTATCTCCAACTAGCGATCAGCACTCAAAAGTTCTGCAGAAGTATTTTATTTCCCAATCTTCCTTCATCCACAACATAAATGACAATATTCATTTTAAACTTGTTTTATTAGATTGTAAAAGTAGAACTGAAAGAGTTTAATATCTCTTACTTATGTAATTATTTTTTTTTATCCCCCCCCTCCCCTTCCTCTTTCCCTATCTCCAAATAGTGATCAATGATCAATTCTAGAAACAATAATGTGATAAACGTGCTCAATATTTCTCATATATGTATTTATTTTTAGACTTTATTACTGAACTTGATGAAACTATTTATTTATCCTCAATTAAATATTTATATTTCTTATCTATATCAAATGAGTAAACAAGGGAAAAAATGGATAGATTTTTCAGGTAGAATTTTTTTTTTTTCTAAACCAATTTAAGAACATTAATACTCAGTTGGTTTTGTGTATGTTTGAAACTGACAATTAGTTAGTACTGTTACTTTTTTTTTGTATGATTAATATACATACATAAAAATTATATTCTATATTTGTTTGAAAATTTTGTTTTTGTGTTAACATGAAATTTTAATAAGGTTTTATGTGAATGTAAAAGTTATTACAGTTTAATTTCTTTTTATGTTAAGGAAAAAATCCTGAAAATGTTTTATGTAGATAAGTTATATGTATAACTGTTTAGGTAGTCCATTTATTAAAAAATAACGTTATCAATATTCAACCAATCAACCAACCAATCATGTTAGCGAGACATTTTCAGCTAATTTCTATTTTTAGCAATCACATGTCTGTTATACGTTTAGACAAGAGTCCTGCATCTGGTCTGGTTGACTGGTTTATTTTTTGTGCGGGTCGGGTTGATTGGATATTTTTTACTACGGGTCGGGTTCAGTTTTCAAGGAGTCGGGTCGACATGAGAAGATCTTTCGGGAAAAAAAAAAAAAAAAAACCTTATTAAGCAGAAATTTCCTTGCTATATATACCCATACACTTACCCAAACTATTATAGTAAAATAAACATCCATATTCCACTGAAACAAATAACAAAAAACATAAAATACTGTACTGGTGTTCAAAATTTAAGTAACAACCTGTTTTCTTTTTTTGCGCATAATTTTTAAACAAATAAACATATGAACCTAAAATTTGGATGGCGTGTTCGTTATCATATCATTAACCGAATTTTATATAACTTTAACATAAGTAATAATATTTAAGCTAATAAATATTCATTTTTTTTTCTCAAAAATAAGCTTTGGAAAAAATGAAAAATTTCAACAATTTTAGAAAAGAAAACTTAATGAAAAATGGTCATAAGGATGAAATGAATTACTGATAGGTGAAGATGCACATGCATTCATGTGTTAGGTTAAATCCGGTTCTTTTTACCTGTATTCACTTTTCTGTTTCTTATTTTTTTTTTTTTCGCGTGTGAATATCTTTTTTAAAAATATACACACAAACATGGCGATAAAAATTTAAAAGGCGTCGTGGGAGTCCTATATTAAAACTCTACTGCCTGTGGAAGTATGAAAATTGGGTCGTGAACCATGAATTTTATTTGGAAACCTTTGAGTTTCAAATTTTAAAGGTAAATAAGAAAAGAAATAAAGTGCGAAAATTTCGAACGGGTTTGCTAGCAATAGATTAATCTGATATTTTGTTGTTTTTCAAAGAACGTGTCCCTTAGTTTTCTGAAAGACTACAGTGAGTGATCAAATTATTAGATTTTTTTTTTTTCCAAATTTTTCGATTTTCTAAAAAAAAAAAAATACTGGACAAAATGACCCGGGACTTCAGACATGCAAAGGTCATTTAAAAAAAAATTTGCGTATAACTAGAACGATTTCCACAAAACTTTACAAAATTGACAGAAAAATTGACAAAACATTAGAGAAACATTATTCTGAAATATAAAATTCCCACTTGTAATTTTCGCTAAAATATGAGCATTTATATTTTATACTAGTAAATATTATTTTACTGTGCATGTGCTAAAGATAGAAAAAATTTTCATACAATAGATTGAAAGCTAGATATATTGGACAACTTTTGTCAAAAGTTCATTTGAATAAAGTAAAAGTTAAACAAATTGTCGGCAAAAGAACGAGCTAGAATTTAGGTATTTTCCAGAGTGGAAATTTCATAAGGGGTTTTTCACATACCGCATATTTAAAAGATCCAATTATTTCAACCACGTTGCAAAAGTTCTTTTTTGTGAAAAATCTTTTATGAACTCACAAATATTAGTAAATAAATAAAAATATGTTAGAGTTACAAGTCTATAAAGGATTTTCAAAAAAAAAAAAAAAAAAAAAAAAAAACTTTTTCAACGTGATTGAAATAATTGGACCTTCAAATTAAATACGCGTGTCATGTGGGGGAAAAAAAAAAAACATGAAATTTCAACCCTGGAAAATGCTTAAAATCTAGCTTGTTCTTGTGCCTACAATTTACTTAATTTTTACTCTATTCAAATGAACTTTTGGTAGAAGTTGCCCAATATATCTAGCTTTCAACCTGTGTAATAAATTTTCTTCTATTTTCGCGCAATATTTACAAATTATTTACTATTTAGTAAAATATTTACTAAAATAAAATATAATGGCTCATATCTTAGCGAATATTACATGTGGGAATTTTATATTTCAGAATAATGTTTCTCTAATGTTTTGTCAATTTTTCTGTAAATTTTGTAAAGTTTCATGGAAATCTGTTCTAGTTATAAGCAAAAAAACTTAAATAATATATATAAATATATATATATATATCTGCCTAAATAATTGTGCAATTTCCACAACAAAACAATTTAAATGTTGTACATAGTATGTGCAAGAATGTGCTAAAGTTACAAGTCATTTATAGCTTTTTATAGTACAGGGTGATCCAAAGTACTTACGATCTTCTTCAATTTGTGATTGGCCCCTAATTTCACTCTGACCTAAATCGATAATAGAAATTGTGAGTTTTTAAATGTCCTTTGCATGTCTGAAGTTCCGGACCATTTTGTTCAGAAAATCGAAAAAATGGTAAAGAAAGGGAAAAAAAAAAAAAAATCTAATAATTTGATCACGCGCTATATATTAAAATACATACAGTAACCGCCGCTTAATAAATCCATTGGTTAATATAATCAGCCGCTTAATCTCATCAAATTGCCAGGCCCGGAATCAAATCAACACAAACCAATTTTAAAACCGCCTCTGAATAAAATCAACATCGCCGGTTAATAAACTCAACAAAATCTTTTCAGCAGCAAAAATGTCATTTATGCAAATTTTTATTTACACTGTGACTTTTTACTTTTGGGGAAAAAAAAAAAAAAAAAAAAAAAAAAAATCAGCAATCGTCCCATCATTTGTTTTATTAACAATTTCAAGGAATGTATTCTTCAAAGCACTGTAATAAGTTACAAATTTGATTTATTTTGCATGTGATATATGTATTTTTAAATTGTTAATTATTAAAAGAGAATTTCTTATTATTCTGAAATAACTAAGAAAGAGTTTTAACCGGAAAGGATTTTAAATTTAAAAGAAAAGCGTGAACTTTTGGCAAAAGTAATGATGATTTCTCAAAGAAAAATATATCGGAACTTGGGATGTGTTTAATTTACTTATTTTGAAGGAGCAATTAATTAATTATCTGACAAAAGTTAATTAATATTGTTTATTCTATTATTTAATGCCTTTTGAAATTTCTTTCCAAATTCCGGAAAGTAATATCTATTTTTGAATGCAGGAACGTTCGCCGCATATAAAAATCAGCCGCGTTATAAAATCACTTTCTTTGGCTAAGAACGAATGTGCTTTTAATAAGCGGCGGCTAGGGTACTGCTTATTTTTATGAATGATGCACAGTAATTTCAGAGGTCGATCCAGGCAAAAATTGGGTCCTCTTTGCTGCCCCCTTCACAAAATTCCACGCCATAAAAGAGAACCCTTCACAAAATTCTAGTCTATAAAAGGGGACCCTTCAAAAAATTCAAATCCATAAGAGGATCCTTCACAAAATTCAGATTTATGAAATGAGTCCTTCACAAGATTTGTTTTAGAAAAGCGATTTTTTTTTCAAAAGTGTTTTCATGTTTTCTGTATTATTTTTAATTAATTAGTTCAATGAAACTATGTTAATTTGATATTAAACATTATTTAGAATGGCAGTTAAAATGGAAGGTTTTATACACGATTTTTTTTTTTTTTTTTTTTTTCACAAAAATATTTTGTTTTTCAGAAAAGGGGTCACAAAATTTAAAACCTAGATCGACCCCTGAATTTATTTCCAATTATAGCATCCAAAATATCTATTCTGTGTATAAAAGTCGCGTAAGACACACAAAATGAATAAAATAAAATAACTATGTATGTATCAGTGCCAACAGTTAGGGAAGTCATAGGAAAAATCAGGAGGGAAAAATCTCAAAATCATGGAATTTTTCATTTTTTTCTTTGCAAACATTATTGAAAGATCACCCCCAAATAGGCGATATCTTAGCCAAGATTGCACAGGACTGGTTGCTTAAAAAAAAAAAAAAAAAAAAAAACTTATTTTAAAATATTTTAAATATGGTTAGCTCCATCAGTGGCTGAGATCAAAACTTGATACACGGAAAGTGACGGGTTCATTTCCAGGTCGCGTTCGTCGACCTAACCTTTCGAACTTTTCCGTGTTTTTCTCAGAAGCGCGCGTAAATACGGGGTAGGATCCCTTATGAAAGACCCCCAGGGAAGGCATTCCACCCATAAGCTTAGGATCCTAGCTACGTCAATCGGCTTTCATGCACAAATATTCGTAATGTAACAACTTGAGGAATAATTTTTTTGTTTTGATATTAATATGCTGTGCAGTTAAAAAGATACAAATTTTTATGTTTTGTTACACCTAAATTTTGAACTTTTCGTTTGCAATTTAATTTTCTTTTTGTGCGTGTGTTAATAAGAATATTTTTGACCTTCAGTATAGTATTTTTTTTAATTGTGATATACATAAAATTATGGAGTGTACGTAACAGGTAACGCCAATCATGGAAATTTGTCAAAATTAGTTAACGAAATCACAAATCAGGGAGCTTAATTTCTGAATTTTTATAGTTACTTTGATTGATGCATGACGGGAGGGGGGAGAAGCGCCGTATAAAGTTGTGGCTATCCAGAAATGGTTGACCACCAAATGACATAGTCGGGCCCAGATGAGCAAGGAGAGGCGAGGCTTCATCCAATCCTAGAATCAAAATCACATTTTTTTTTTTTTAATCTCTCAAATTCTTTTTTTTTTTTTTTAAAGGTAAATAAAAATTAATTTAAATAACTAAATATTAGAGAAAAATATGTTTTATGGAGGTACGGTACTCTTTCTCCCCCATCTGCTTACAGCGAAATTATACCTCTGGGAGTCACCGAAGCGGGAGAGCCATACATTCCGTGGAGGATAAAAATTGCGATGGCATGTCTCCGGACCACCTCTAGGGGTGAGTCCTAGTCCGTCGCCAGTTTCCCATTGCACAGCACTAGTGCGATATAAAACCCAACCAACCAGCTTTCAGCAAAATACCAAAATTGCTTACACACCGATAAAAGATGATGTCTTGATTCTCCGATTTTTTTTTCCTTTCGACGCCTCTGAAGTAGTCGTGTTTTGATGTTTCGAAGCCCAAATAAGTGACAATGCAAAAAGCGGCCCGAAGGCGGAAGTACTATATTTCCATTTTACTTCAGTCATTATAAAGTAAGCGTCATAAAACGTTTTTAGTAAAGTGGAAAAGAAAGGGGCGGAACGTGGAACATGCAAAATAAATTAACTACCTGTAATAAATTTTATTCAATCAAAAAAACTACCATTAAGGGTTTATTTATAGTAAATTATGTTTATTTACTGTAGTAATTTTTTTTTCTATCCTGTAGGAATGGGATGGAAGGTCTGTAGGATAAAATGAATTTTAAGCAAACAAAATTTTTTTGTCGTGGAATGAACTGTTACTCGCATTCTCTTTTCCTTGTCCATGTTATACCATCACCTTATGCCATCACCCATTTTTTTTAAGAGGATTTTCACTGAAACTATTTTTTTTAAAACCTAAAATACCTTTTATTTTTATTAATATAATTAAATTTAATTCTTCGCCACGTATAGTTTTATACTAATTTTATTTTTTAAGATCTACCGTCTTTTCCAGCTACAGATCTCCTCTTTGGTGGGCTCCTTTCTTCATATTTTAGTGTCGCCATCTAGAAGTAAGTTTACAAACTACTTCTTATTAGGTGATTCCATATATTTCTTTCTCTGCATTTCGCTCACGATACGGGCACTGCAGCAGCAGTCAATCAGTACGTTCGTAGTTCGTTTGTGTTTCTTCACCTTTCTTACGCCATCACCACGTTTTGACGTTTTTCTTAAACGAAAGTTTGATTTTAAGGAGGAAAAAATGTTTTTAAAATTTTGTCATTTGAAATTGCGCTGTGATTTTTTTCTCAATTGTATCAATTTCACCAGCTTTACATAACAAAAGAACCGTAAACAAAAACAAGAAATCTGTATTATCTATAATTTGAAACACATGTAAGAAAAGTTTTCTTTGTAAATTATTTTAAATGTTTACGATCTTTGTTTATCGATGTAATGTTTTGTTTGTTATTAAATTTTTAAATAAACGTCAAGAGTGTGCAGAATTTTCATGAATATTTCTAAATTATTACCTTTTATTTATTTATTTTTTCCTTTTTAGCCTTTTGAACAATAATCATATTACTAAAATTGAAGATGATGCTTTTGCTGGTCTGAAAGAACTTCGCTATTTGTAAGTGTTTTACATTTATTTTTATTTCTAGAAGTTAAATGAAATGAAAAAAAAAAAACTTTTATTCTTTTTTCAACATCTGCTTAACCAAGAAAAAAAAAAAAAAAAAAAAAAAAATCACATTTCAAAAAAAGATAAGTATTGTATTTGATTTTATGTTTTTGATATGTGTAATATATGGGTCATTTTCAAATTTTGCTCAGAAATTTACTGTCCCCACCGCCCCTCCCCCCCCTCTCCTCTATATTATCATTTAAAAGTATGTATTTTTAAATGATATACAGAATTAAAACACAGCTATAAAGATAAAATATGCAGTAGTTGCAGAAAAAAACTATAAGGAAACAAATTTGAAGATCACGTACTTATCTTAACGAATATGCATATTTCTATGCTTTCAAATATGTTTAAGTGTGCTTAGAATTATACTATGTATAATTATGTAATATAAATATTTGAAATGTTTTATGTAAGTATGCACTCATTTTCATCTTAGGCAATTAACAACAATAACTCTGGTAATTAATCAAAAGTCCAATGCAGATTTTTTTTTTTTTTTTTTAAATTTTAATTAACAGATAGGTTATTCTTAATTTTCAATAGAAACTTCTGCTTAATTAATAGATGTTGTTAAATTTTTACATGAATGAAGTCATGGTAGTTTTTAATAAATTTTAATTTTTTAGAGCCATTTTTATGAATTGCTGCTTAATAACCCTCATTTTTCATTCAACCTTTGAAGTTTCTTTCTTTCTTTCTTTTTTTTTTTTTATTCACATCCTAAAAATTTTAACTCTTTTAAAATCTAGATATTTTTTTGTTAAAATACAATGTCACTGCAAAATGTAATTTTTAGGCAATCTGTTTTAATGGTTTTTACCCTGAGCTGCCAGTATTTTAATTTATTCTGTAGCATTGTTAGTTACCACCTTTTTTTTTTTCACACTACTTTCTTTGTACAGTAATTTTCTCCATTATGTAATTAAGGGGTTAGGGGTAGTCAGGATTTTCAAAAAATCAATTTTTTTTTTTTTTTTTTTTTTTTGCATTTTCTTAAAGTGTAATATCTTATAAATATTCTCTGAAAATTTGAAGTTGATCCGATAATTACTTTTCGAGTGGGTCTAATTCCCATCAGTATGCAAAAAAAAAGGATGCTGCACGTGTGAAAGTGGCAGATCAGCGCGCCAACGACAACACTCGGGAAGGCAGAATGCTTCGTAGGCAACGGCAAATTGATGTTTTGGAAACTTCCACAATGGCTGAAGAACTATTATATGGCCCAGGAATAGATGACTCAGTGTAAGTGATTAAATAATTCGTATTTCTGTACGTAAATCTAGTGCGAAACTTTAAATGCGTTTTTCTCAAAACTATGTTTTTTGAACTGGTGACAACTGTAACTTGAAAACCGCTCAGTAGATTTTAATGAAATTTATACAGCTTTTAGAATACATAATAAACTCGGGCCTGATCGAAGGATTTTTTTTTTTTTTCAAAAATTTCGATTTTTTAAGACCAATTAACTGTTGACTTTTTCCCAAAAATTTAGAAAAAAATTTCCTGAGTCCGCCATTTTTTTAATTTTTGAAAAAAAAAAAAAAGCTTCGATCAGGCCCAGGATTATCTATTTATAAAACTAATTTTTCTTATCCGATTGATTTTAGATGAATCTCCAAGGACTTATCATTGTCACCGCAAGGACCTTTTTTTTGGACTGGGTCAACAGAAACAGCTATAACTTTGGAAATTATAAATTTTTTTTTTTCAAATTTTCGTGACTTCAAGTCAAAACATTGTATAATAATGCCATATTATTACTTTTGTAAAATAAAATGATTTAATAGCGAAAAAAAATTACTGAAAATTATCATTTTTTCGTGTCTCTGACTACCCCTAACCCCTTAAGGTTAAATGAGGAGAAAAATACTCTTCTGGTATGAAAAATAGATGTGTACTCACTAACAATGCTACAGAATAAATAATAAATGAAAAAATTGGCAACTCTGTTTTTACTTCTGCATGGACACTGGCAAGGAGGGGCTATGGTCCTTCCCTAGATTTTCAAATAATTATTATGAGATAAGCTTAGATTTTATGAGATTATCGTACTCTCTCTCCTCATCCCTCTAAGACAAAATTGTTTAGAGGCAAATAAAGTGGATGTTTTGCCCCTCCCTGGATTTTTTTCTGCCAGCATCTATGTACCTCTGTGTCCAAAACTTGATCAGCCATGATTACAATTAACTATACTTCTACAATTTTGAATTTCTACACATTAACCCTACTGCTGTGCTCAATATGAATGATCGAAATGAACTTTCTTTTCTAATAGGCTAATTATAGAAGTTCAAACATATCCAAAGTTCTTAATTTCTATAACTAATCATGCTTTCATTTTCTGTTTTTGAACTAAGTAAATTATTGTAACGATTCTTATTCAAATTCACTTAAATTTAATGGCCTTACTTAGAAACTTTCGTCCCAGGTCCGGGACTTCCTCAGCAAACCAGCTTCAGTTGATGCAGACTTGCTCAAAACTAAATTTCTTCCTTGTCCTCTGACCTCAGTAGGCGGTACCACTTTCAATCTATGGCTGTATGGGCTCATTGCTATTGCAGCCGCATTGATTTTTAATAATTTCAATAGCTTCACAATTGAAATTATAAAAATTGCGAAATTGTGAAATCATCAAAAATCAACGTAGCTGCTATAACAATGAGCTCATACTGGGCATAAACCAAGAGTGGCCCCGCCTATTCAGATCAGAGGATGAGGGAAAAAATTTAATTTTGACCAAGTCTGCATCAACTGAAGCTAGTTTAAGCTATGAAAGCTGGGATGAAGAAGTTTCTAAATAAGGCTGTTAAATTTATTGAATTTGTAATTTAAAATAAAGTTTCAATGTTTTTTTTTTTTTTTTTTTTTTTTTTTTTGAAGTGATTCTTTTTAGATTATTTTGAAAGTGTTTGACATAAAAAAAGATGAATGTTGGTTTTGGGTCATTATGAAATCGAACACAGCAGCAGTGTTAAAAACACATTTTTATTTCTACATGGATATGTAAAATTTTCATCAACCATATTTAATCAAATCAGGGTGTGAAAAAATCATGATTTTTTTTAATAAATCAAAAAAATCAGATTTTTTTGATTTAAATCAGATTTTTTTTTTTTTTTTTATCTGACTAAAAATAAATTTTAAGACATTAAGCATGAAAATTTTTTAAACTTAAATGTGAATAAATATAAGAAGCAACAAATGTAAATAAACTAAATTAAAAAAAAATATGAGGATATTAAAAAAATAATAAAAGTAGATTTAAAAAAATTGTAGTATTAGCCAACATAGATACATTGTACCCGCCTCCCCCCCCAAAAAAGAAAAATAAATAAATAAATAGTTTAAGTGAAAATATTTTAAAAGCATATAAGATTTATTATTATTTTTTTTTAAATGTTATTATTGTTGTTATTAAAATGTGCATATAATATAATAAGCCGTAATCTTGAATATCACATTACGAAATTTTTTGAAGCGAAACTCTTTGGAGAATCAATTAAAGGAAATCCGACATGTGTATATATATATCACATTAGTTTGTGCAATCTGTTATCAATATTTATAAGATTTAAAAAAAAAAAAAAACTTTTTATATACCATGTTTTTAAATTTTCTGTTGAATCATATAAACTTGATAGTTGTATGTATTAATAAATTCTTATTTATTTATTCATTTTATTTTATTTTTATTATTAATATTATTATTATTATTATTATTTTTTTTTTTTTTGATTAATTATTCCATCAACTTGAAAGAAATTTTCAAACATTTATTAATTGAATAGAAGTATTAAAGAATGCATTGTCATCGTGTTCCGAGTTATTCTAAAAATTTCAAATGTCTAGCTAGTCGGGAAATTATAGCTATAGAACTATATTAGCACCTTTATCAATGTGTATTAAATTTTTAAAGTGATAATGATGTCAATTCTTATGAGATGCATAATTTATTTTCTTTTTTACAATTTTTTATTGTTCATGTTGTTTGACGACAAATAAATTATAAATAAAACTTAAATGGCTAATTTTAAAGCTATTACGAGGTTATTATTTTAACATTTTATAATTAATTAAATTGAAACAGTTATTAATTGAATAAAGTATTAAAAATAAAGTAATTAAAGTATGCATTGTCATCATGTTCTGAGCTATTCTAAAAGTTTCAAATGTCTAGCTAGTCGGGAAGTTAGTTAAAAATTGATTGCAAGATTTGTACTGAACAAACAAACAAACAAGAAAGCATATAAATTCAAGATTTTTTTCAAAACGTTAAAGTTTAAAAAATTTAAGAAAACTGAAATAATTGGACAGGCCATTACCATTTCATTTCAAATTTTATAAAAACCTAATTAAAAAATTATAGGAAAAATTGCTTACGAATGCATTGGTCAGTTCAAATATATAGGGATTACAATTAGTAATATCAAAGTTAAAAATGAAAAACAATATTTTATTAATTATTATCATTTTAACACTTAAGGCAGAAAACTTATGGCTTTGTATAAAAAAAATTGAATCCAAAGTAAGAATAGAAGATAGAGTTGGAAAATTAAAAGAATCATTTTTAAAATTAATACACACTTTTTTTTTTTTTTTTTTTTTTTTTTTTGCATGGGGGAAGGGGGGCTATTTGATGTAAATAACAAGTAAGTTCAAGTTTTCTTATGTTTTGAGACATATAAAACTACATATTCCTAAAAAATTATAAAATTTTATTTTTGATTTAAATCAATGATTCTTTTAAAAAAATCAAGTGATTTTAATCACGATTTTAATCATGATTATAATCAAGCTGATTTAAATCGGCGTACCCTGAATCAAATTATCGTTTAATTGTACTTATATACAAACTTATGGTTTTAGTAATTATCATAAAATATTTAAAGTTAAAATCTTCTTTACATATCATAAAATTAATTAAAATACTAACTATCGGTTTCAAAAGGACATGTCCTTTCTTCTTCAGGCCCACATCATTTTGAAAACATTTTGTGCTTTCATTAATTTTATGATATACGGAGAAGTTTTTAAGTTTAAATATTGATTGTACACCAGTTCTTTAGTTTAATATTATCATAAAATAGTTTTTAAACAGTCAGTTTAAAAGTTATTTGTATAATACAGTATGACTTTTGTATTCTCAAAATTATTTTATATAGCTGAATTTTTTGTATTTATTTATTATTTATTCTGTTTTAGATATTTGTATAAGAACAAAATCAAAAGCATTGGAAGTACAGCTTTTAAAGGGTTGAAAAATTTAGAACAACTGTAAGTTTTTGATCGATAAATTTCTGTATTAATTTACTGTTTGATAAAAAGGATTTTGTAAATGTTTTTTCCTTTTGTTAAATTTTGATATTTTCTTTTTCTTTCTTTTGCTGTGTTCGCTTTGGATACTTTTCTGTTATTAGGGGTCAGACTGATCACTAAATGTTTTATTAAACTTTCTAATATTTTGTTAAGACAAAAGGTTCTTATAAAATCACTGTTCCATACATCTATGTCAACATTATTATTAGTGTGTTATTAATTTATCCTTATTTCTCTGGCAATTTGTTTAATTTCCATCACAAATGTCTATATCATTATTATATTTAATATCTCTTGTTTTCTTATCCTTGATTTTTCTTCAACTACATTGTAGCAGAGCCATCTTATATCTCACAGCCAGATTATCAAAACTTAGAGATAAACAGTCTGGTGACTTTTGTCCAGAGCTATGTTTCTCAATTAATGATCCCATCACAGGGTTGCTACAGCACCTGGAAAACAGGAAAAACATGGAAAACTCAGGGAATTTGAAAATCTATTAAAAAACAGGGAAAACTCAGGGATTTTTCAAAATTTATTGCAAAAACAGGGAAAATTCGGGGAATTTTGAAAAATTTTCGAAAAACATAGGAAATTTTTTTTATAATAAAATGTTTTAAAATTTTTTAGTGCTTTATAATGAATCTATTATGTTTTTTTACCCCAACTATAACAAGTTAATAAAATTAATAAACCCTAAATATGTTCAATTAACTTGTAAACATGTTAGATTCTAATGCTGCATGATTGTGTGTCATGTATTTTACTTCTAAAAGGGACAGGGAAAACTCAGGGAATTTTATCTCCTGATTTGTGTAGCAACTCTGACATCACCTAACATTGGTTATCTGGACATTAATGAACACACAATAATCCCAATTTGAGACAACAGATAGCAACACCAGACAAATCACCCTATCAGACAAGGAAAGCCTGTTGTTAATGCTCAGGGTTCACAGTGGCGACTAAAAAGCAACTATTTGCTACTAAAATCAACCCCAGGCTACTATAGCAACTGTTTTTGTGTAAAAGTGGCTTAAAAGCTGCTATTTTCAGGTTTGTCAGAACTATTTTTAGGAAAATGGAGACCATTTTTAACAAAAAATTGTTCTCCACTATTTTTCTGTGCTTTTACTGCATTTTTACTTCCATTACCTGACTACTGTGGGTAACGGAAGTGTTAATTATATTTGGTCAAAAAATTCAATATCGAGTTTTCACCTGATTTACTTATTTTAAGGTCTCCTGTGCCCCAAAAAGTGATTTTCAGCAATTGATCAGTGTGTGTATATCTGTGCAGGAATCTTCCAATTATCATATCTCTTAAACTAACAAAGATAAAATAATGCAACTTCAGAATTGAGACAGGTCTGATTATTTTTTTTCCAACTTTTGGTGAAAATCAGAAAAACGAATGCGGGTCCGTAAGACTGTATATGAACACCCTATTAGATGTCCTATCGTATTAGTTGGTTAGTTCAGAAAAATTATAAGTAGGTCAATTTTAACTCTTGCAAGTGCAATCTTTTAAAAAGAGGCTTTACAATTTTTTTTTCAAGTTCGCCATATTGACTCCCTTTTAGATATCCTTTTGTATGTAATTGTTGTTTTCCGGACAACAAATTGAATTTGCCATATTGGTGAAAATCAATATCTCAAAAACAGCTCTAATGATTTTCTTGAAAATTGCTATACAAACCTCTTTTTAGATATCCTTTTTACCTGTATTATGTCTATATGTGCTTATTACAGGAAAATTAACAATCATCCTGATTAGGTAGGTCAGTTTTAGAGTGGCTGCTATTTCATTCATTAAAAGCGACTAAAGCAATTTTAGACTAAATTTCATGCTGGAGACTCTGAATGCTCCCCTCTCCCTCTTACAATTTCATCGTTTCTGGTCACAAAATCTTTTGTAGCCTATAGGGGAAAATTCTTTTTTGAACTACTCATTACCTAATGCAATTTTTTTTTTTTTTTTAAATTCTATTTTCATATTCAAAAAATTCACAACCATTACGTTAGTATTTCTTTAATTTTTTTTTTTTTTTTTTTAATTTTGTGTTCCAAAAATGTGAAAAATTAACAATGAATTCTTAGAAAAAGAGTATTGGTTGTGAAGTAATTGTATGGTTGTGAATTTTCCACATGTGAAATAAAACTCTTTAGAACCCCCCCCCCCCTCCCCTCCTCTTTCCCTAGGCAATTTGGAATTAGTTAAAAAAAAAGTCAGGGAAAATCGGTTATAAAACCTGGAAAAACAGATATTTTCTTTCTCTCAAGTTATATTTTTCTTGTTTAGCTTCATATAAAAATTCAATTGATTAAGTATTGCGAAAATACGCATGTTAACAATGATTTCTACTTGAATTTCTATCATGGTCGACAGTAATATGACACCATACAGTGAAAGTAGCTGTGTAGAGGAGCGTTTCTTGCAGTATGTCGCTAATATTATCTTGAAACTTGTCTGGGAACTCGGGGAATTTTTTTCCCATATATGAGTATGAATCCTGCTCATGTATTCAATGGGCCTTAATCCCAAACTCCTAACACTCCAAATGTGAAAACAAAACAGAATTTTAAAAAATGCTTCAGATAATGAGTAATTCTAATAAACAAATTTCCCCATAAAATTTCATCAGATTTTGTGACTGGAGACGAAAAAATTTAAGAGTGGACAATATCTAGTCTCGCTGACAGCCCATGTTATTCTATGGGAAAATTTGTTTCCATAATTACTCATTACTTTAATGTATTTTTTTTTTTATTTATTTATTTATTTTTTTTTTTTCCAATTCCATTTTCACATTCTGAAAATTCACAACTGTTAAATTAGTATCGGTATTCCAAAAGGTTTTTTTTTTTTTTCCAATTTTTAGTATTTTATTTTGTGATTAAAAAAGAATGAGAAAAATGCGCTATGAATTTTTGAACTCAAATTTAAAAAATCCACTTTTGGAAAATTAGTACTAATTTAATGATTCTGAAAACAGAATTTTAAAAAATACATTAGGTAATGAGTAATTATGGAAACAAATTTTCCTAATTTTTCAAATATTACTCTTTGAATTTGTTGCATTTTACTTTAGTGAGCAATTTTTTGAAAAAATAAATTTAAGTATTTTGTTTAGATATTGAAACTTCAGGTCTTAAATTTACTTAAGAAAATAAAATATTCAAATCGATTTTTTCAAATAAATGGTCACTGTGTTAAAAGGTGACTTATTCAAAGACTAATATTAAAAAAAAAACAGAAATTGAAAAACTTCCTTTTTGAGTGAGATATCCTTAATGAAGCAACAAAAATCTCAATGACATAGGAAGAAAAAAGGGGCAATCTGACTAATGTGCAGTCTTAAAGAAATTTTTTTATCTGCATTTAATATTATGAAGCAGTAACTAATAAAATACAATGTACAGTAAAGCACTGTTTATACGTCTTTTTAGTGAAGTCCCGATTCATTTTAATGCAAAAATTCTTCGTTTATACGCTGCTAATATCAGTTATACGTCTTTTCCACTCTACTAAAAATTGCAAAATTTCTCGATCTGTCATTATTTTTCATTCTAAATAAGACTGATTTTTCCTTGAAAGCATCTTAAATGGAGGAACACAGGAAAGATCGAAAAATACTGATCAAAGAATCAATTGAATTCACAGCAGAATTTTTAATACTCATAGACAAGCAGCAAATGAGATAAATATAAATTTTTTTAATGTTATTAAATAACTGTCTGCATGGGCATAAATCATATGTTTGTTTTTAAAAAAATACACAATATATATAATTAATGTTCATGTAATATAATACACAATATATGGTACAGTACGAAGCCGAAAATCCTGACTCCAAAAATCCGGACAATTTCGGCGGCGTTAATCATCATCATCAACAGCGATTTTTTTTTTTTTTTTTTTTTTTTTTTTTTTTAAGTATAAATAAATAAAGAACCGAAAAAGTATTTTATTTCTTAGTAATTTTCAAAACCGTCATTTGCAATGTCTGAAAGAGGAGGGAGAAGAAGATTATAATAATAATAATGACAATTCTTAAACGTTTATCTAATTGTGAACTAAATTCCATAATCTACTTCAATTATACTCAAATTTTTAATTAAAAAACCTAAAGTAGGTACTTTGGAAAAAAAAAAAAAAAAAAAAAAAAAAAGGAAATGTTTTTAAAATGGCATGTTTTTCTTATTTATTTTCTTTTATTGTAACTTGTACTAATTTTTGTATGCAAATATTTCAATAAATCTGTTTTGTTTTTCAAGTTTAATTAATTTAATTTATTTATTGTTAAAGTTGATTAAAAAAAAAAAAAAAAAAATTACAAAATATATTTAAAAATTGTAATATATTATTTTTTACTTGAATTTGTATATTATCCGAGTACTTAAACCAAAATATTATATTTTTTAGACATGACCAAAAATCCGGAAAATCTGAAAATTCGGAATCGCCGCGGTCCCGACGATTCCGGATTTTCGGCTTTGTACTGTATATGTAATTAGTACCCAGTCATGCATTAATAGTATGATTTTTCTCACTTTTTATAAAACCCTTTTATTATTATTATTAATTGTTGTCTTAAAAGAAGTCTAATATGTATTTACTAACTTAAGAAGCTTAATTAATTAGTATTTTCACACAAATTTTGCTTAAGTAATTACAGCTTAAATTTATAGTTATCAAAGTGTTATTATTAAAATTTCGATTATACGTCTTTTCATTTATACGTCAGTCCCATGAAAGACGTACAAACAATGCTTTACTGTATTAAAAATTATTATTATTATTATATATATATATATTATTATTATTATTTAAGGTACATTCACTTTAACAAAATAGAAAAGATAGAACCGAACACCTTTGCTGACTTACCTTCACTTGAAAGATTGTAAGTATACTTATAAATGCTATTTGTTAAAAATATTTTAAAGTAGCCTTAATTTTTTTTTTTTTTTTTAAATATTTAATAAAAATATTTTGAATCAGTTTTTCTTTTATAAATAAATATTTCTACTTTTCTTCAGGTTTCTGCATAACAATAGACTATCAAAAATACCTTATGGAGCTTTTAAGCATCTCAAGTCCCTAAGGCGTTTGTAAGTT
Organism: Salticus scenicus; assembly: GCA_963930645.1. NCBI lineage: Eukaryota > Metazoa > Arthropoda > Arachnida > Araneae > Salticidae > Salticus > Salticus scenicus. The sequence continues at coordinate 4,078,293 of OZ005658.1, read as the reverse complement.
TCATTTGAATAACTCTTCTTTAAAAAATACGGTATTTCTACATTTTTTAAAAACGTAAATTTTTACTTTCTTTTGAAATAGATTATATTTTACTAGCTATATTGTTTTACAAAATCGATGCAGCTTTCACTGCTTTATGAAGTATATGCCCCCTGAAGAGTTTATACTTCAAATTTTAAGCATTTTTATCCAATTATTACTTCTGTGGTCCGTTATTTACTTTCTCCGTCATTAAGTTTAAGGGTCCTTTTTTTTTTTTTTTTTTTTTTTCCATTATTATTATTATTATTATTATTCATGTCGGCGTAAGTAATTCAAATTGTTTTTGTCTCTTATTGGTTCTTAATCTGTATTGCAACATTTTTGTGTCAGTCTTACCTATATGTCACAATCAGTTCTATTTTTGTTGTGTTGGTATTGTTTTGTATCTATTAATTGCTAAGGTTTAAGGTTAAATTTTATTACGATAACTATCATATATATATGTTTATATATATATATATATATATATATATATATATATATATATATATATATGTATATGTATATTCTGAAAAAGATGAAACTTTTCTCCATTTTTTTAAATACAATGAGATGAAATTTTTGTAATGTTAATTATATTTCCAAATATTTAAACTTTTCTTACTCTTTCTGACTCAGTATACCCGGTCTGGAGTCACTAAACATCCCCATTTATTTTCAAAATTCATCTGGCGCAGTGGGTGCACCCATAAAATGTAAACAGCAACTGTGATGATGTGTATGAACTGTTCAAGACGGCTTATAATTACATTTGCGGAAATTTCAAATTTGAGTGTCCAGTTTTTGAAGTTCATCTGAGCAGTGGAGCCCTCTTTAGGCACACCCTTAAAATTGAAATAACAGCAGTAATCTTTAAGGAGGTCTAGAATAGTTCTTATGTATCATTTTGTAGACTGCCTACAAACATTTTTCTGAAATTCTAACTTCAAAAGGTGGTGTGTCAGGAAGGGTTAATATTTCAAGGTTATTTAAAATTGGAATTTCACAGCAATGTATTCTTTGAATCATATGATAAATATTATTTATCTCTTAAGACCCAGGCCATATTATTGTAGGCCATACAATTGCATGCATTAGACATTAAATTATATTTTCTACTTCCTTCTATGTAATAAACGTGAAAAAAGTGTAGTTGTGCAAGTGTCTTGGAACACGATAGTATCTTTTTCTTAAGAGATGCCTGTAAAATCAAAGCCTACCTATAGAATTAAAATTAATGTTGGTCCTAATGCTCTATAGCACTCTAAACATCATTGCCAAATTTAAAGACTCTTTTACAGAGGCTGTTCGCACATTTTTTAAACAATTTTGATGGAGTGTACTGAAACAATTTCACTCATATTTCGTGTTTTATTTGTTCAGTTTGATAGCCCTTGTTCTTAACTATCATTCTACATCGTAATTTCTATGATAATAATGCTTTTTATAATATCGAAAGAGGTATATTTTTCTACTCTTCTTGAACGGCTTTCCAAAGTCCACAAAGCATTGTAGGTCGGCATTTGGATAATGCAGATTTTACGAGTTGAAAAACACAAAAATTCAACGGTGATACATCAGGAGATTTAGCAGGAATGTCAGTGAAGGGTATGGTTTTAATTCCCGTTTTTTGTTCCATTTTTTTTTCTAGAAAAGCAATTGCGGATTGCGATGTGTGGCTGCTTGTTTTGTCTTGATACAGTTCAACGGATTGATAGCATTGTGGATAAAGATCTCAAATTTCATTTTTAAAAATTGGAATTAAAATATGTTCTTGATAGTATTTAGAGTTGATTTTGACATTTTGTCACCTTTTTTTGCTTCTGTCTTGCTTTTGTATGAAAAACCAGCGACAATCATGAATCCTTTAGAAAAACTTTGTTTTGATTCTTTGAACCATGTAGCAAAAATTTTTTTCTCCTCTTTTGTGATAATAAATTGATCTTTTTTTTATTGCAACCACTTAAATAGACCTAAGATTCATCTATTGTTGTGACATTTTTCCATTTTTCTCCTGATAAATGCTTTTCATAAAGATTTCACTAAAAACCCTCTTCGGAAAGAACAGAAACGTATCCTTCCATCCACTGGTTTTTTAAAAGCGCCTTTTTGCATGTAAACAAAAATTCTAAATATCAGAAGATAAATAAAACTTCCAAAAATATAACTGTTGTGAAAATAAAATTCTTCATGCAGACGATTTTTTCTTACGGTGAAATAAAATCGTCTAAAAAATGTGCGAACAGCCTGTATTCAACCATCACCAATAATTTTAAGGGGACGAATAACCTTCGAAATGATTAGGCAGCCATTACAATTAAAAGTTTGTGATGGATATTAAATGAAAAAGTCCCTAAATTGAGCAACACTGACCAGAAAAGGGAAATTAAATCTTAAAAAATTAAACTATAAACAGCTAATAAAGCTCTATGTTCATTTTATTTTCTCTTTATTTTTTAAATTATTGCAAGTATATTTGGTAAAACTAATAAGATTATATGTTCTTTACCAAAAAAAAAAAAAAAAAGAGAGAGAGAGATCGTTATTCTGTAAATTGTATTTGATAATTTTAAACCTATTATGACATCTGTTTTATCAGAAATTTTTTGTGATAAAAGTTTAACTTTTTTATTTTATTTTTTTTATTTATGTGTGAATAAGTGTTTCTTTTTATGTTAAAAAAATAAATTAAATAAAAAAATGTAATCATTTTATTGGCATCAGCTTGAAAGAAAATGTCGAGTAGGAGGGAGAGGATGGAAAAAATCACACAAAATATATTTTAAAAAAGAAGAAAAAACTAATAGGAGTATTACAAATCTAAAGCTACGTTGCAAATCTACATGTATTCCTTTATCTTAAAAAAAAAAAAAAAAATCTGAACTGTACGTGCCATGTTTTTTAATGTCTCACACAAATACTTTCTTATATTAGTATAGATTATTTGTTTTAACAATGCAAGTTTAAAACAATGTTGTAGCTATCTAAAAAATTAAAAAAAAAAAAAAAAGTTCAAGATTTTGTTTTTCTGTGACATTTTATTTTTCTATATTAAAAGAAATAAATTTTCTGTCTGCTGTAAAAGCATTGTTATCATTAGTTGGTCAGTTGGAAAAAAAATTGTATAAAACACTTTTCCATATTATGGGACAAAGTACAGCCCGAGAATGATTGGGGAATTGAATGTTATTTAAAAAACACGAAAATAAAATCGTGCATAGATAGTGAGATTTTTCAACATTACTGACTGTAATTATAATATAAGAAAAAATAACCTAATGAATGATTTAAATTAATATTTTTTAAAAAGTAAATTTATGCATTACTCATAAATTATGAAACACTTTCCGTTCAATGATAGTGAAGCCATTGTGAGTGAAACTACCATAATTCATAGAACACAAATTTTGATCTAAGAGAACTGTCTATTTATCATCCTCAGAAGCCAAAACCAGTGTTATTCTATGGAGAAAATTGCCTCGTTATAACTCATTAATTAAATATATATTAGAATTCCATTTTCACATGCAAAAAATTCACATCTGCTAAACAGGTTATCACTTTCTAAAACTTAATTTTTAAATATTTTAGGTTGTAAAATGTGAATTTTCACAATAATTTCACAATATTTTAAAAGGTATAAACAGAATATGTAAATTTTGCCAGCAGATATTATGTGAGAATTGCTGAGTTGATTGCCACCTAGGGTAGCTCAGTGGTTGAGCTTCCACACATTAAGCTGAGTGTCTGGGTTCGATTCACAGCTCTGGCATTTTTCACAGAGTTGACATAAAAAATCAACCTTACACTTCAATTGATATAAAAGAATGTGAACTGTTGTCACAAATTCGTTAAAAAAGCAGTAATAAAAGGTATAATCAAAATAGGTGCAATTTATTTATTTATTTATTTATTTATTAACAAAAGAATAAAATATATCCTGCAAAAAATTAAATAAATAAAATGAAATAAAAGGTATCACCAGCATGACAACAAAAATTATAAGTTGCCATTGGGGTCCATTAAAACAGAAAAAATAGAAAACTACTTAAATAAAAAAAATTTCATTAATATACCACATTTTTAAAATGAAATAAAATGCATAAAATATTTTCACCTAGGGTAGCTCAGTGGTTGAGCTTCCACATGTTAAGTGGAGTGTCTGGAGTGGAGTCTCACAGCTCTGGTATCTTTCACATAGTTGGCATAAAAAATCAAGCTTATACTTCAATTGATATAAAAGAATGTGAACTGTTGTCACAAATTCATTAAAAAAACACAGTAATAAAAGGTATAATCAGAATAGGTACAGTTTATTTATTTATTAATACAGTAGAGAGTCAAAAATCCACACAGCTTGGGACCAGAGGTTGTGCGGATTTTAGGATTTGGCAGATTTCAGGGCTCTTAAACAATGATTATCACTTTTAATAATAAAAGCAGAATATTATTCAAACTAAACACACACTAGTGAATAACAACACAATTTTAATTAAATATTAAATTATTAGGTACATAGGAATAACACTGAACATTAAAATAATGTAAATAACAGAAATAATAAATAAAAATGAAATTTATTTGTCAAATTTCAATGAAATCTGTTCACATGTAGTTTGTTTTTAAAACTACACTTGTGCATGCATACATACATCATTGAAATTTTTTTTTCTGTATATTGTAAATAGTCATCTGTTCTTATTTTGTAACACAAATCTATTGTTTTAAGAATTTAAGTTAGTTCTCTTTATGGTTATGTCTTCATCAGATAACATTTAAAAAAAAATTTTATTATTGTATACCTCATTGATGAATTTAATATACTGTCAATAATTTCATTATCAATAACTTTATTCTGATAGTCTTTTATGTTACTATTTTTTTTTATAATCATAAAATGCAAGTACAGAATCTACATTCAAGATTATTTTAAAAAATTCTGATTTGCAGTTTGTAATTTATTAATAGTAAATTTTATTTTTTATATTTGACAAGCTGTGAGGATTTCGGACTTCAGTGGATTTTAGGTTGGCGGATTTCTGGCTCTCTACTGTATATATATGCTGCAAAAAATTAAATAAATAAATTAAATAAAAAGTATCACCATCACCAACATGACAACAAAAATTATAAGTTGCCATTGGGATCCATAAAAATAGAAAAAATCTAAAAAATAGAAAATTGTTTAAATAAAAAAATCTTCATTAATATACCATGTTTTTAAAATGGATTAAAATGTATAAAATATTTTCTCCTAGCCCCCCCCCCCCCTCTCCCCTCCCAATACAGATATGTAACCCTATTCAGATTGAGATTCCCCTCAAAATTTGTGATTGTGAATTGTTAATAGCTATGAAAATATTTGTAAAATTTAAAATGAAACACATGGGGCATATGCAATAGGTATTAAAAGGAGTATAGGGGGTGGTAGTTGTTGAGAAAACTCAAAAATCAACTAATATCAATTGCAATTCAATAAAAATTTTAATAACTTAGATGAACAATTCTTGTATCAATCATCTGTTGCGTGCACCCCACGTTTTTAATTTTTAAATATTACAAATATTTTCATAACTATTAAAAGTCCATAGTCACAAATTTTGAGGGCAATCTGTATAGGATTACATGTCTGTATGTAGCTAGGAGAAATTATTTTATACATTTTAGTTCGTTTTTAAAAACATTGTTATATTAAAAAAAAAGAATTATTTGAATAATTATTTTCTAATTTTTATTAAAATCACACAATCAACTGATTGGAAGAAAATCATATTTATTGAAATTTTATTTTTCCAACTGAGTGAAAATAATGCCTGGACCAGGAGTCGAACCCCGGACCTTTGACTTACAAGGTCAAGGCTCTACCAATTGAGCTATTCAGGCCGACAGTCGGTCGGCATTACTCACTCAGACAACCTTTAGACAGAAACATCTGGTCTATCATTTAGATAGCTCGACAGAAATAAGCCGCAGGTAATGGAAAACAAAACACCATGAAACAATGGGAGAGAGAAATACAATTTTTATTAAAATCACACAATCAATTGATTGGAAGAAAAATCCAATCAGTTGATTGTGTGATTGGAAGAAAATCACACAGAAAATTAAAATCACACAATCAACTGATTGGATTTTTCTTCCAATCAGTTGATTGTGTGATTTTAATAAAAATTGTATTTCTCTCTCCCATTGTTTCATGGTGTTTTCCATTACCTGCGGCTTATTTCTGTCGAGCTATCTAAATGATAGACCAGATGTTTCTGCCTAAAGGTTGTCTGAGTGAGTAATGCTGACCGATTGTCGGCCTGGATAGCTCAATTGGTAGAGCCTTGACCTTGTAAGTCAAAGATTCAGGGTTCGACTCCCGGTCCAGGCATTATTTTCACTCAGTCGGAAAAATAAAATTTCAATAAATTATTTTCTAATTGTTTTTTTAATTACCACTAAAATCTCTTCATGCAAACAGGAAAACTGATATTCTGTAAAAGATTTTTATTATTAAAAATGTGATAAATTAATTTCTTTAATAGTTGTGTTGAAGCAGCATCAGTTAAAACTATTTTAATATTTTATAGGAGGTTAGATTCCAATGCTCTCATATGTGACTGTGAAATAATGTGGCTGGCAGAAATGCTTAAGGAAAATCATTCGACTCAAACAGCAGCTGTTTGCGAGTACCCAAAAAACCTTCAAGGAAAGCCATTGATGGCCTTAAAAAATGAAGATTTCCGTTGCAGTAAGTTCATACTTTGTTTATTATATAAAAGCACCACAGACTGGTGTGTGACCACACCACAGATTTGCTGCTTTGTTTGAAGCACTCGTGCCTGCTTTGTTCGTCTGACGAAGGACAGTGTCTTCTTTTGACCCCAAACAATTATTGCGAGTTCTTACGTTTTAGGATATGTATTCAAAGTTTTGTACTTATCATATTTCATTTACCGTCATATTTTGTTTATCATATTTTGTCTGTGTTGTTAATTTTCTTATGTCTTTGTACAAGTTATCATTACATAATAAATTACAAACGCTGTTGCATGCTTGAAGTACACAACACATATAAATGGTTAAAAATTATTATTAAAATTTTAGCTTTAAATTTTTAACTGAGTATAGTGGTAATTACATTTTCAATTCTTTTTAAGATGGTTTACCAACTGTGTGTCTATGAAAGTTGATTTTATAATTTGAAAAAGTTTTGCATGATTTTTAGATAGGTTATGAATTTTCATTTAGGTTTCAAGTCAGCTTAATGTGGTATGGTAGCTGTAATTTAACCCGATCAGTTTATCATGGGTCATTGGAGACCCGAACCATTTTTCTTATGTCTCATCCATCAGAATCCATGTATAGAAGAAATACCTGTCTATCGTGCCCATGACTTTTTTCTTAAAAATACTATTCTTAAACTTTATGTAATTTGAATTTTTCAAATATCTCAATTTGTTCAAAAATTATAAATTTTTAGTAAATGCCTGCATTTTATAGAAATGGGCGTATCTCTGATGAAAAATAAAATATTTGTTTAAATTTCTTTTGCAATATTCATTGTCTGCCCTTAAATTAGAAGTATTCAAGAGTGTTCACAAGAATTTTATCACATTTTTTTCATTAAAAATTAGGTGTTCTAACATTGCTCGGGTCTTCAGCAACCCATGACCATGATAAACTGACAAGGTGCCGAAAAAAAACGATAACCTGATCGGGTTAAGAATTGTAATGTGCAGGATTTCATAAAAGTTTATACTTACAAATTTACATAAATTGTTGTCTATGAACTTCTGGCGCAAATCCCTCAGCAGGTACCACTTTTGTGCTGTGTGTTTTTATGTGAGGGGAAGATGTTATATTTTTCACTCATCAGAATATATTAATTTAACCATACACATTTTACTAATAATTAAATACAAAATATACATTTGAATGATAGAATATGCATATTACATTATGCTATTATCGAGATAAAACCAGAGAGATTGGTTGATAGATAGTTCATAAAAAAGGTCAAGAAAACATTGATCATGAGTTCACGATCAGTTAAAGTTTGTAATTAGTCTTTTGAGGCATCTCGACACACTGTGTGATTTCTCTCATTTAAAGTAAAGCTATATAACAGGGGTGATAGTGACTTAAAGGTAAAAACCCTGAAAATTAAAGCCTCAAATAAAAAAGACCCTGGAATATCAAATGATACTCAAATTATTTAGACCACAAGAACTCAATCTCTCTACTATTTGTCTATATGCATACCTGCCAACTCTCTGTTATTTCAACAGAGACTCCATTATTTTGGGATGGTCTTTCACTCTCCGTTATTCTCAAACATTTCTCCATTATTCTGAAGATTTTAAAGTTATACCTATAATTTATTCAAAACTTGAACAAACCTTCATTTTTTTAAGCAAGATTTTGCTTTTGCCGAAAAAAATTCTCATGAATCTCTATATGTATTACTATTTTTAATTAATAATTACTTAATTTTTATTTAATAATTTAAACCATGGATTAAGCTATTAAAATACTGTCATATGTCGAAAGCACATCAATGTTTTCTAGGCCTGAAAATGCTGCTTATAAAATCTCCGTTATTTTGATTCTTCAATGTTGGCAGGTATGTATATGTCACCTAAATGACAAATCAGCAACTGATTACAACAAAAGATAAATTTTTAAGAAATATGAAAATACAGATGGATTGATTAAAAACCCTGAAATCAGGGGTAACTCCTGAGCACAAACACTCTTATATATATTAGCTTCTGTTGTTTATTGCACAAAACTTGATATGCGAGGTGGCCATTATGAAACATGAAGCTGATTCAGTTTAGATACACATTTGCCAACAGATGGCACTAACTGCTGTGCTGTAAATTTTCCTTGTGTGTGGGAGGGCTATATATCTGCTTCTATATTACATAAATGTGCCAATTTTGATAATTAAGATGATGATTGTCAAAATGAATGCTGACTTAGTTTGGATTATATGGATTGAATATCACATTTTATGTCGGTAACAGAAACAGTGCAGCAGGGCAGCAAGTACTGCAGGTTGTTTAAAACTCCGCAGATTAATTTAACATCTCAAAACAGGGTTGCCATGCTACCTGGAAAACCTGTAGAGCCTGGAAATAGTCAGGGAATTTGAAAATTGACCATGAAAGTCAGGGAAAAGTCAAGGAATTTGATTATTTTAGTCAGAATCTGGAAAAGTCAGGGAATTTCATACGTTGATTGCCAAAAAAACTAATTTTTCCTGCAACGTAGAGTCAGCTTCGTGATTTTTTTTTTTTTTTTTTGTTAGCTTCCGCCATTTTTTTAAACAAGACCACTTAGAAGGGACCCCCATAAAGGCCAATCTCTCCTTAGGTCAAAGTAATAGGTAACTTTTGTGTCTTCAAGTGGTACTATAATTATTTTGCCCTCAACACAGCCAATGTATGACCAGACTGGAATTTTCTTAAAACACGTCTGGAAAAAACCTGGAAAAGTCAGGGAATTTATTCTCCTATTTGAGTGACAACCCTGTCAAAAGAAATGCCACCCTTAAAAATACAAGTATAATTTACATTACGCCACTAATTACAGTACTTATTATATATTCTTGATTTATTAAGAAAGCAACACAGAACTGGTGTTTTAAAGTAATAAGTTTAAAAACTTTGAATAAACACCATAACTCACAACAATTGTTTCAGATCGAAACAGTTGTTGCTGCTTTGATTGCAGCACTCGTACCTACTTTGTCCACCCAATGAAGGGTCATGTCTTTTTTCGACCTGAAACAATTATTGCAAGTTTATTGCATTCTATGGTGTTTATTCAAAGTTTTGCACTTATTATTCTTGATTTATTTTCTTTGTATATGCAACTTTTGCATATTTTTATGAATTGCTGGAATTTCTTGTGGTATCAGACTTGGTCCGGCATTTATAGATTGCAGACAAATTTTGTTTTGCTGCAGATGGATACAAAAAATTCTACTACTGGGCATTTTGTGATGCTACATCTCCACCTCTATTGGTTAAAATTAAATCAAACTGCATATAGCATACGTAAAATCATCATTGTACGAAGTTTGATTTAATTTTTGTTCATTTTAGCCCATAGGTGGCACTGTTATATAGAATAATATAGAAGAAAGTTTTGTGATGGCCACAACATAATAATCATTTCAATAGCAGAAACAGTGCAGCATAGCAGTAAGCACTGCAGATAGTTTTAGTTTCTGCTGATTAATTTAACGGCTCAAAAAAAAGTGGGGGTGGGGTAAAATACTTATAGAATTTGAATTATATCCCTAACCATTAGCAGAATTTTCTCTTTATCTGCAGTGAAACAAAATTTGTCTGCAATCCAGGAATAGGAATGCCACACCAAGTGTCTGGTGTAACAAAAAGTATTAGCATTTAGTAAAATATGTAAAATTTGCATCTACAAAGAAAATAAATTGAAAATATGCATTTAGTTATAGTAGTCTTAATTTAGAAACATAATGTAAATTATGTTTGTAATGTTAAGCATATAACTTCTTTTTGAGATGATAAATTAATCTGCAGAACTTTAAACAATCTGCAGTACTTGCTGGAGTGTTGCACTATTTCTATATCTAGGTATTCCTATATTGCTGTACTATTAGTATCTAAACATTAAGTTTATTCCTATATTTACTGTACTAGTAGTATGATTAGAGATTAAGTTGTTAATAAAAGTGTATTTATAAATGTTATACTTGTGTTGACTGTTCTTGTGTACTTAGTGGAAATAATCTATGATTTTAGTAAAAAATAAAGAAAGTTTATCTTACTTTCAGCTGACAAGGAAATATTCAAAAGGTGTCGTCTTCAAAAAATATTGAAAAAAATATGTTATTCTACTCTTCTTAAAACACCAGAAAGTGAAAAAATTATCGCCTGAAATGAATTATAGCGACCACAAAAAATTATCAAAATTAAGCATATTTGGTGATTTCACATTGTTAGGCGATTGATTTTGAGCAGGGGTGCAGAATATGTCCGATCGCCCGAACAAGGCTCGGGGGAAATTTAAACTGACTGGGGAAATTTTGAATATTTTTTTAAGAGAAAATAAAAATGTAAATAAAAAATAACAATTTGCTACTTTGAAGTGCTTATACACTAGAGGTGCACAACCTGCGGCCCAGTAGCCATCAATTTGCAGCCCACGGAAGGACAAACATTTTAGGTCACATTCATCAACAGCAGAAGAGAAAAAAAAAAGAGAAAGAAAAAAAAAATTGTTGCACTCGCAAACTGGCATTTCCAAACCTTTTTTTTTTTTTTTTTTTTTTGGAGGGGGGGGGGGGGTGCAAGGTAGGGAATGAAAATGTTAGTCTTTATATGTATATCTATTTGAGGTCTAAATTTTCCATTCTATTTCTCAGTAATGTAACCCACAGTATATTCCTTATCTTTTTATTAGAAAAATCATGAAATAATCTATTAGTAAGTGGTTATAGCTTTGTCTATCTGAGAAGATTAAGGGCCCGCTTCACTCAGCATTTCCTTTTCTAAAAGCCAATGTTATCCTATGGAAAACTTTCTTTGCACTTAAAACAGCGGCATATTAATTGATTGAGACGCGGTTTTTTTTATTGGATTACTCTCATTTCGTAAACTGACGCAGCTTTTGTAGATTTTATGAAAGAATAACAGTTGTTTTTTAAAAGAGCTGTTTTATTGCAATATTTGGGTTGATGCATTAAATGGCTTATAAAAAACTCTTTCAATTTTTTAAAACAGAATTTAAAAAGCTGCGTCAATCTCAAAGAGTTTATTTCAATGCGGAAAAAAATCCTGTATTTTAATAAAATTTTAAATCAATTAAATTTGCAAAGAAAGTCCAAAAATTTTACAAATTTGTGCCGATTTTTCTCTTTGACACACCCTTTATTCGGCTACGCCTCTCGTTCGTGGTTTCGATGGAAAGATGTTTACATTTCTGTGGTGAAGATACGTCTAGGCGTTGTGGTTTTTTATTCAGTTTTTATTTTTATTGTAGATTTCACCTGTATTACGGATGTGAGTAACATAACAATTTAGAAGACAATCGTTCAGAGACTTATTTATAGGAAATATATGATCACATTTTATTTTCAATAGTTTTTCATTGCGCGTAATACTATTATTATATGAATACTTTGTACATAAATCTGATATTTTACTGATAATGCCACGATTGACAATATACAAACATTTTTTTTAACAAGTTATATAAAACTTTTTACTAAATTAAACAGATTTTCAATAATAAATTTTATTTTAAAGTATATAATCTGGTGTGGCACCCACACGACTTTTTCTTACCCTACATTTAAATTTTATACAGACAGATTCAGATTGAGGAATAAAATATCAAGTACTGTATAAAATTCTATAGTAAAAAGAATTTAAGCTAGCTTTACGAATTATTTAATTTGACAAATAATTTTCTGTGGGAAGGGCGGAGGGGAGTACCACCTTTCTCAACCCACATTTGAAACTAATATCTACATTTCTATAGAATTCACGACTAATATTAAATTTAAAATTATGTTCAACAATAACTTTCAATCACATTTATTGACAACTTTAACCCGTATCACTCGTTGAAACTTATCAATATTGATCAAACTGTTCAAGTATGAATTTTATATGAACTTTAAAATATAACACTTGAGTTCCCTGCCGGTATTTAGTTTTTAAAGTTACACTGATAACAGACTCACAAAGAACAACTGTTAAAAAATGTTTAATTATTCACGGAACCGCAAAATACGTAGTTATTAAAAAAAAAAAAAAAAAAGACTTCAAATTAAACTAAATATTTTATTTACTCTTTAGGTATGGAGAATTAATTTACATTCCTGAGCAAAATAAGTTGTATTAATATTGAAGTCTAGGAATTGAATGAAACAAATATTTTTAACGACATAAGCAAGTTGATTTTATAACTGAAGAAACTAGAACAATTTAAAGTTTGCAAGAAATGGGAGTCAAATGTTTATGAAATTATTTATACACGACGAAATCACACTATTATTTTCAAAGATTTTGCGCTCTTATTTTCGCGCCTAACATAAAAGCGCAGCTGAAAGTATGGTACCTGAACATGAACACTGTTTCTATGCGTTCTTTTAGAATTACAGTAACTGGATATCAAGCTGTGTATCGATATTAATAAAATCAGAATTTTGTCTGTAAATTTATCAGAATTTTTAAAAAAATGCGATATCTTCACGTTCCACACACCATAAAAGTCGAAAATTACTTCAGAAAATTTTGTCTGTGTGTGTGTGTCATCGTGTCTGTATGTCTGTAACGCTATTATTGTCCGGGTATCACGTGAGAATGGCTGGACGGAATTCAACGGCGCTTGGCAGAAATTTAGGCTTTTACCCAACTAAAATCTGCCAACTTTTTCGAAATTCCCTCCCCAGTTCTCGCCGGGGGATGGGGGGAACAAAAGTCAAAACATATTTGTAAGCATAACACCGCTCCAAATTACTTCACTGTAAAGAAATTGCACATATAAACAATAGTCATGAGTATAAAAAAAACGTTATCTGCAATTTAGGAATTTTAGATTATTAACCCTTTCAGTCGCAGTGTTCCCGCTGATGGAACACCTTATTTTAATTCTCAAGTGCAAAAACTCATCCCGGAAACTTTTTAGTAAAAATTTACGTTTATAACATATTAGAAAAGGCCCTTTTTTTTTTTACCTGAAAATTTAAAATTTCTTTTTTTTAAATTTTGTTCGTAAATTCCGGTGGCGAGAAATTTCGCAATTTCCGAATTTTTTAAAGAACTCTACAAAAAGTGGAACAAAGATGTTAAAAAAAGCTACGAGACTTCCTTAGAAAATTTCCAAAAACACATTTTTCCCCCCTAATTTCCGATATTTTTGTGAGGAGGGGTTACGAAGGGTCAAAATCGAGACAACCCTTTTAGCGCTAAATTCCTCCTGAGAAATCTATGGAAGCTGCGGTCACGAATTTCGGTGCTGGGATTATATGTATGTATCCGACACCTAAAGTAATTGAATAAATAAAACATTGCGATTTAGGAAATTTCGATTTTTAAGGGGAGGGAAGAGGGAAATCAATTTTTGGTGGGAAATTGTGCAAATTCCAGATTTTTAGTAAAATTTTAACAAAAATGGAAAAAAGATGTTGAAAACAGCCATGGGTCTTCTTTAGGACATTTTCAAAACACGCTTTTTTTGTGATTTGCCTTTCTTTTTTATTTTTAGGGGGGGGGGGATAGGTATGTGTTACAAAGGGCAAATTCGAGGCACCACTTTTAGCGCTAAATTTGTCCTGAGAAATTTATGAGAGCTGTGGTCAGGGTCAGAAAGTTTCATGCTTGGATTGCTTATATATGTATCCGACCCCTAAAGTAACGGAATATATCGAAATATCCCCCCTTTCACCCTGGGGGCTAGGAAGCAAAAAAAAAAAAAAAGTTTGTAAGCATAACTCGGCCCCAAATTACTTCACGCTAAAGAAATTGCGCATGAGAAAACTAGATTTGAGTATAAATAAAACATTATGTACGATTTTGGAATTCTTGACAGGAGGGAGGAAAGAAATCGTTTTTTGGGGGGAAATTTCAGAAATCCCGGACTTTTTAGTAGAGCTCTACTAAAATGGTACAAATGTATTGAAAAAAGCTATCTGTCTTATTTAGGATATTTCCAAAAACATTTTCTTTCTTTCTTTTGTGTGTGTGTGTGTGTGAGAGAGATTTTCGATTTTCGATTTTTTTTTTTTTTTTTTTTTTTTTTTTTGGGGGGGGGGGGGGAGCGTTACGACGGAGCTAATTCGAGACCCTCCCTTTTAGCGCTAAATTTGTCTTGGGAAATCCACGGGATTAATGGTCGCTAAATTTGGCGCGTAAATTTTTTATATGTATCTGACATTATTGTAACGGGATTTTACAAAATTCCACCTTTACCCTACCACTCGGGGGAGGGGGGACAAAAAACACGTGTGAAATCTCGTTTTTCCTTTTGAATTCGCTTTAAATTATATTGGGGGGGGGGGAACTTGTGCGAAACAACTACACGACTTCCATTACCCACAATTACACATTACATGCATTCTTTGGAATTTTCCAGTAAGAGAAATTTGATACACGTATAAAGACATATAAAATAGAGTTTACATAGCGAGTTATGAGAAAGAGTATTTAAAATGGATCAATGAAACAATTTTCCAGAAAATCGTTAGAGCCGTTTTTGAGAACTAACTTTTACCAAAACTTGATATTCTAGATTATTGACTGGAAAACAATAATTACATACAAAAGGATATTTAAAAGCGAGTTAATATGGCGAGTTTGAAAAAAATCCGTACAGCCGTTTTTAAAGGAACGCACTTGCGAGACTTTAAATTGAGCTATTTATACAAGACGCCTATCAATTTTCCAAACCTAACCAACTATATCTGTCGAAAGAACATCTAGTAGAGTGTTTATATAGCAATTTTGAAGTAAATCGTTAGAGCTGTTTTTGAGATACGGACTTACGCTCCCATTTCCATTTTACGATGGCCCACTTCTGTTTTTAAAAATTTTACTAAAATTTGTAAATTTTATCTCTACACCAGACTTGTTCCGGCTGTGAAGTTTCGTAGTTCTATCTTTATTAATTTTGGAGATATGATAGCCAGAAGATTCCACATATACATACATACTGACCAATTGCCCAAAACTACATTTTTGGACACAGGAGGACTTAAAACGTGTAAATCAGGTGAAAACTCGATATCGAATTTTTGGACAGAATACAATACAGACAAGGGCGTATACAGAAAAAAATTTCGGAGGGGGCCCAACTTTCACTAAGATATTGGTCGTATACCCGCACATGTACACACCAAGAGCGTGTACGCTAAAGTTTGTCCTCCCCCCCCCCAATCACCTTAACTTTAAGAAAAATATAAGTTGTTACCTTAAGCTTCATATCTAGGCATAGTAAAATGTTTATGCGCTATAAATAGTTACAACGTCGCATGTCGGTAAACAATGGAATTAATGTTCCTAAAATCGGAAATGGCAAGAAAAGATTTAATGATAATAATAATTCTAAAAAGTGCCTTGGGCCTAAAACTGATGGAACTAGTCCTTTAAAATACATGTCTCAGCTAGAGAGTTCTTTAATCTGTGATGTTGTAAACCACTGACAAACGGAGAAAATCACCAAAAACTGGACTCACGGTAGTCCGGTTAATAAGGAGTCGAGCTCGTAATTGAAGGATTGAGTGATCGATACTGGAGCCATCCAAATACGGTTATGTAGATTAATGATATCAGTTGCACGTAAAATCCGTTGTGTCCTCCATGTTTTGTAAATGCAATAGCTCGGGTATACTGAAATTGGGGAAGCACCTTCTCCGTGGAGGTTTTAAATTGTGATGGCACGATTCCGGATTACCCTAGAAATGGATTCCAGACCGTTACTTTGTTGTCTGTCTAGCTTTAGTGCAATGTTAAGTCCATTCAAATTTAACGTACAAAAAACTGGCTGACGTTGTAATTCAGTGGCGCATGATTTATGTGCCATGCACAACCATGTTTCAAATACTTTTCGTTTTTTTTTTTTTTTTTTTTTTTTGATATAGCTTCTTTTTAATACAGCCGAGATATATCTTTTCCATAAAAAGATAAATCTAGTGCGGCTACGCTATCTGCTGGGCGATATACCCAAAAATCTTATCAAAATCTTTATATCTAAGTTTCCAAAAAATAGTCTTATGGTGTTCAATGCATCTAAAAACATGTAAATACATTGAAAACTGGAAGTCTAAAAGTTTCCGAATCCAATGCATTTTTCTCTTGTTTTGTGTGTAGAAGAAAATAATATATATACATGGTTTTCTAATTAGATAATATTGCTTACTTTAGATCAGCGGTTCCCAACCCATGGGCCGCGGCCTACAAGTGGGCCGCAGGCTGCGGGGTACTGGGCCGTGGAATATTGACGAATATATATAGTATATATATATATATGTATATATATTCATCATACATATATAGGTGTCTATTTGCCATTATATTTTTTTACTTGTATATTAAGTAAGTAGTGGGCCTCAAAGTCTTTTTTACAAAATTTGTGGTCCGCACAACTAAAAAGGTTGGGAACCGCTGCTTTAGATCATATTATTGGAAACATGAGGATCTGTGTGCTGGCGTCCACTAAACCGAGATATATTACATGTCTATGTTGGGCGAACACATTGAGGTCTTCTTATATGGCTTACCGTTTATCGTGTCTTCTACAGACCCTGGGGCCATGGTTATACGCGTTGTAGTTGTTGAAAATCTTCTGGCATGGCGTACGTATCGAACTATCTAGCGTTTCTAAATGTACCCAGGGTGTGTATCAACCAGGTGTCTCATGTGACACAGCGTATCTTCAACAGTGGCTGCACGTCATTATTGGTTATCGTTTGGAAAGTTATCGGTGAAGCGATGGCCCATCATCCCGTTCTACATCAGACTCAGATATGTCTGTCTGCTTTATGACGATCGTAACAAGGATGTTTACATAACGTGTTGGTTTTTTAAGGCCTACCTTTCATCACATGTCTTTCTGTAAAGTAGATTTTATATTGGCTGTTTTATGTTAGAAAGGAATGAAGGAAGGAAGGAATGGAAGGTATACTACGTGCATAACTGACAAAACCAGAAGTTCCATTTGCAACTGTGATCTTTGTTAATGACGAATCTTTTGTCTCAAAGGAAGGAATTAAAATGCTATTTCTGGCAAGAGAAAGGAGACACATTACAGGGTTCAACAATAAGTATCATAAAGTTCTCTTTTTAGTGTTTTTTACAAAAAGCTAATATGCATTTCGGCAATTTGGACTTTACAAGACAGAAAATTGCTGATAAATAAGGTTTCACAAGCAAACAAATTAACAACAACAAAAAAAAGATATTGTGGAGAAAAAAATTAATTTTTTTACATTTTTTTTCTGGTCAGTAGAACATGAAAAAAGTTCTCAGAAAATTTCGGGGGGGGCTCGAGCCCCCAGAGCCCCCCCTCTGGATACGTCCCTGAATACAGAATACAAATTACCTACGGTAGTAGAGTAATGGAAGTAAAAAGAGATATCCGTAAATTTTTTGCTTTGAAATATAGCTAATACAAATACTTAAAAACTAATTTCTGGAATTTTAAAAATTCAGCCGCACTGGGGGGAGGAGGGGGGTCATAAAGTAATTTCAAATAATCCTTTATATATGTATATATATATATATATATATATATATATATATAATAAAGATGATATATTAAGCATAGTAGAAGCCAAGCAACAGATACAAGATCACTGAATCACCAATGACCAATAAGATAAAAAAAAAAAAAATCATCAGTGGATGAAATACACTAATGTAAAGAAACCAGATCTATTAATTAACAGTCTGCAAAACAAACGAATCAATTAAGTAAAACAACAAATCTTAACTTAAAACCATAAACTTATCAAAATTAATGAAAAAACAACCCAAGAAACACAAGATAGGAAGAAGGAGGCAGGCGGCAAGACTTGTGACTTGCCTGTGGGGTTACACTAGTTTTACGCCGGCAACACTCCCCCAGCCTGCCGCAACCAGAACAGGAACCATATGGATTTAAAAATGCAAAATTTCAAAGCAAATGAACAACAATGAAACCACAAAGCCACAATGAAATTCACCGATTGATCACATTGTGTTTAACAGCATAATTAGAACATTAAATATAGTTGACAACTCAAAAAGGAAAAATCTGAAATTTTATTGGAAAATGAAAGTTTGCATAGTAATACAAAGCAAATGCAACAAGCCTTCTACTTTTTTTTTTTTTTTTTTTTTTTTTTTAATTTAATTTCACAAACCCACCCAACCATCCAGCCTTACAACACCACCCCACCTCCGTAATCAAACATCTGCCCACCCAACCGCCACCTTTTTTATTGTCTTTTATTATTTTATAATTTTTTTGTTGATATACACAAGAGTGTACACAGCTTTTTTTTTTTTTTTTTTTTTTTTTTTGTACTGACAGAGACATGGTTAAGGATATAAAATAGAAAATACAAAGTTTTTAGGAAAACCCATTTTAGCAGTGGCTGTGATCAGTTTATTAATATTCTTGTTTTTAAACTTTGCAGAGCATAAATTATTAATTCGAAATAAATGGTTAATGATGATGTTTCTAAATACCGAAAGATGCAGACATGAATTAAAATGTGTAAATAAGTTGACATTAAAACAAAAATCTTGCCGTTTGTCATAGATATCTGTGTAAAGTTTATTACCATCGATGATTATTTTGAGATCTAAAAAGTTAATTGATTGATTAGTCAGAGTATTTTGAGTTAGCTTTAAATTAGGTGGATAATTGAAGGAAAAGCCATTTTGTGAGTTCTTGTTGAGATAAAATACAATAATATCATCGATGTAACGATAAAATCGAACATGATCATTGCAAATTTGCTTTTCATAATAATAAAGATAGAGATCTGCCAAAATACTGGAGCTACAACCTCCTTGTGGGATGCCTAATTGTTGCAAATAGATAGCGTTATTGTGGAAGATATAATTATTATGGATAACAAAGTTAAGAAGTGTTTTAAATTTTTCTGCTTTAAAATTGTAAGGAAGATTAATTTGAGCTTTATATTCTTGAAAAAGACTGTAAATGATATTACTAAGATCTGATAACTCAATATTATTGAAAAGATCTTGAAAGTCAAAAGTCATAATATTGTCTATTGAATCGAGCGATTTTATGTATTGAATTAATTGAAAGCTATTTTTAAGACAGTGTAAATTATCAACTTTGCAAGTACATTTGTAAATTTGTTTTAGAATATCCAGTAGAGCTTTATTAGCATTGTTGTTATAAGTGTTACACCCAACAGTGACAGTGCGAAATTTAATTGGAGATTTGTGAAACTTAGGTATGAGAACTATATAAGGATAATTAAAGTTATTGAAGGGAAGTTGAAGTAGTTTATAGTAATTATGTATTTTTCGGTTATTAATAATAAGGTTATTATTAGTTAAACTGAAGATGTTGCTATTATTGATTGAAGAGTTTAAAATAGAGAGATAGTAGGATTTACAAATAATGGCATAATTATTAGGTGATTTGTCAACATAAGTGATCACAAAGTCATCCTGTAGTGATTTGATTGAGTTAAGAAGTACAGATTTTTTAAATAACACCAGATTTGAAGAATTGATAAATAATGCATTTTTGATTTTTTGTAACACTAAAACTTTCCATTGAGTGAAGTAGGCAATAGGTTTATTATGAGTAATAGATATTTTATAAATAAATAAATCTAGGTCATAAGAAAACTGTTGAAAGATTTGTGGAATGCTAGTTTTAACTGGAAGTCTAAATTTGGTGCCAAATTTCATGAATTTTTTTAATTGATAATTATCAATAATATTGAGATTACCCGTGATAATGTGTCCATGGTCTCTGTCAATAAATTTTGAGAAAGAAGGATCATTGCATTTACAGGTTACAGTGTTAGTAAAAGAGGTAGACTTAGATACAGAATTATAATTGAATATCTTTCTGCCAAGAGGAAGAGGATATTTGAAGGTACGAGATAGATTTAAATCTTTAATCGGAAACAAACATTCTTTGTCATTAATGATAGACGTAATGTTAATACTGTTCAATATTTGATTTGTAAAATTCACAATTAATTGAGTATTTGTTTTAAATTTGTTGGGCTTTTTATTAAGTTTTAAATTAAATTGTTTGATTTTGTACATTATAATATCATAAAAAATGTCTGAAAAATGTTTATTGTAGGATTGGCTTTGAAAGACATTCAGAAAGTTTACTAAGTATTTCTTTTTAATTGCAAAAATAAATTTTCGAATAATGAACCAGTTATAGTTAGATAAGTAATTAGTCTGTAGATCTGAAATGAGTTTAATAATGGCACTTTTAGAAAAGATTAAATCTGTTTTTTTACTACCTCGTTTAGTTCTAGAAGTTTTATTGTTAATTTTGTGATTGAGTTGTGCATAAATAGTCGAATAATCATGTAGAGGGTTGATGTTAGAAAATGCTTTAATAGTGCTCTAAAATATAGCTCACACAAATGCCTAAAACTAATTTCTAGAATTTTAGAAATTCGTCCTAAGTGGGCCGGGAAGGGGGCGGGGAGGCGGAGGGACAAAAAAAAAAAAAAAGGAGTTAGATTGTTCAAAATCGGTACATAGAGGTTTTTGATAACTACAAATCGATTGCGGATAGTTTCGAATTTGTAGAATTATTAGGATAGAGGGGTAAAAATATAGAAATAAGATTTAGAGCGTTGAAAATTAGTATTATTAGGTTTTAAGGCCCTATAAATCGATTGCGGATATTTACAAAAGTGTAGAATTATTACGAGGGGCGGAAAGGGTGAGCGCAGGGGCAAAAATAAAGAAACTAGGTAGAATGTTGGAATTTAGTATTATTAGGTTAAAAGCCTGAGAAAACGATTGCGGATATTTTTGAAAGTGTATAGATAGATTTTAGAGGCCTGCAAGTCGAATGAGGATATTTTCGAAAGTGTAAATAAGCTATTAGGAGAGGCGGGAAGGGGGTGACGGAGGGGAAAAAATAGAGTTAGATATCGTTCAAAATTGGTACATAGAGGTTTTTGATACTTACAAGTCGATTTTCAAATCTGTAAACTTTTTAGGAGAGCCGGGAAGGGAAGGGCGAAGGGCAAAACAATAGAAATAGATTTAAACCGTACAAAATTGGTACGTGTTGGTTTTGGGGACCTACAAATCGATTACATTTCCTGAAGAGAAGAGAAAAAGTATTAGGATAGACGGGAAGGAGGGAAGGGGTGGGGGTGAAGGAGCAAAAATATAGAAATTAGAGTTTAAACGTTCAAAAATAGTATTATTAGGTTTTAAGGTTCGATATATCGATTGCGGATATTTACGAAAGTGTAGAATTATTATGAGGGGCGGGAAAGACCAGCGCAGGGGCAAAAATAAGAAATTAGATAGAACGTTGGGATTTAGTATTATTAGGTTTAAAAGCCTGATAAAACGATTGTGGATATTTTTGAAAGTGTAATACAATTAAGAGGCTCGGGAACGGCGGGCGAATATGCGTGTTGTGTGCAGGTTTGTACGCTGTCGCAGTCAGTGGGGACCCGGATTGATTACTCTACCGATGACAGAAGATTTTTTTTTCGTATTTTATATCTATGTTTTTCCCTTACAATAATATGGATATCTGCCACTTTGGTGAAAATAGCGGATGAAGTTCATTAATAAATTTTATTGAGACATTTTTTGGTTTATGTATACATTAAAATTCAAACAAATTCGGAATATGCTTTTTACAATTCGAATTTGAAAATTTTTTGAAAGCAGAATGTCGCTGCAACTAGGTTAAGAAACTCATCCAAGATCTTCATAAAATAAGTTAAGAAACTGTCCAAATTTGGTTCGATTTGGAGTATTATTTCGGAAGTTATCGTGATTTTAAATTTTCATGTGATGGTAGCCTGATTTCAAATGGCCCTGCTTAACTTAAGATATCCACCACTTTATTAAAAATGGCAGATAAAGTTCATTAATAAACTTCATTGAGACACTTTTATGGTCTATGTATACATCCAAATAGAAACAAATTCTGAATACGCTTTTTACAATTTAAATTTGAAATTTTCAAATGGACTTCGCTTGAAAACAAAATGACGGAGCAACTTGAACAAACTCACACAAGTTATTTATCAGATAAGTTCACTGTCCAAGTTTGGTTCGATTTGGAGTATTATTTGGAAGTTATCATGATTTTAAATTTTCAAGTGGTATCTTGATTTCAAGTGGCCCCGCTTAACTTAAGATACCCGCCATTTTAATAAAAAGGGCGGATAAAGTTCATTAATAAAGTTCATCGAAACCCTTATGTTATGTATATTTACATTAAAATACAAAAAAATCTGGCTTTAAATACACTTTTCACAATGTGGGTTTGAAATTCTCAAGTGGCCGCCACTTGAAAACAAAATGTCAGAGCAATTTGGTTACCGTACTCATCCAAGATATTTATAAGATCAGTTAGCAATGCAAATTTGGTTCGATTTGGAGTATTATTTCGAGAGTTATCGTAATGACAAATTTCATTATAGATAGACAGATAAATATATAGATAAACGAAGTGGTTGCAATAGGTCGATTTCTAAAAAAAATCAACCTAAAAAGTTTTTTTTTTTCCTAAAAAAAAACCCTGGTTTTTTGCCTACCCTTCGAAAAAAAGCATTTAGATGATATTGTGATCACTCACATACATACACATACATCATCATCATCATCATGAAAATAGTAAAAATTAACTCAATGGGACCTCAAAACATGTAGATACGCCAACATCGCAAAGTCAGAATTTTGTCACGATTACAATGATTTCCTTACGTATGTATTTTCGGAAAGCAAAAAATTGCATGAAAGGTACGTGAATCATTTAATTTCATCATGCTTAATAACTAATTTTTAAAAGATATATGTGTCTATGAGAGAGGAAATGACAATGCAGTTGTAAACAATGGAGGAAAAAAGTGGAGGATTGAAATTCAAGATATAAAATATACCTTTACATCCACCCTTAGAAAAATACAAATATTTCATTTATTAAATATTGTAAATTTTGCTTATTCCATGTCTATTTTGAAAAATTCAAATTGATTATACAAACATATTAATAAAATATCTGGTGTGAAACAACCACACGACTTCCATTACAAACTATTACACATATTATATGCATTTTTTGGAGATAATATGATCACAAGATATAAAAGTGACCTAAAGAATACACATGTAGAGACATATAAAACGAAGCTTACATAAAGCGAGGTAAAAAATTAGAAATATATATATATATATATATGTATATATATATATATGTAGTAGAGTTATTTTTTGAAACACCAATTTTCGAGATCTACCTAAGCTTCTGACCTACCTAAATGATGGGCAAAATCAGCCATTTTGTTAAAAACAAAATAATAAAGATACAAAAGGGCATTATTTAAAAGGAAAAAGAATATAAAAATACAAAAGCTGTTTTACTGAAGACTACAAAGCTGTTTTATTGCCCTTTAAAAGGCTAAGACAGAAATTTGTGCCTTGACTGTGCCATATCATCTGGTAAATCTGATGAGAAGTTTTCTTGTTACTTGGTCAGTAAACATTCATTTTATTGCAAAATCAAAGATCATTGTTATATCATTTATATTGTATTGTAAAATCTTAGAATAATCAATTTAATTAGTATTCAAAATTTGGATATTTAATAAAGAAATTAATTAAAATTACATGAATCTAGTATTATTTGAGAGTAAATTTATTTATTAATAACCATATTATTTTTCAGATTAATGTTTGCTTTTTTAATTAGGATTAATTTTAGGGCATTTCACAACGCATGCCCGAATATCGAATTGATATTCAAAGTGTACGACCATGAAGCTGTCACTTTAGAGCCACGAAAAGGAGGGTAGTCTGATTTTGGTTAATATCCGCCCAACACTAAACAGGGTAGCTGTTAATTTTCCTCTAATAATTACGTGATACACAAGAAAGAAATGGATTTATATAACAATTTTCAAGAAAATCGATAGAGCAGTTTTTGAGAAACCAACTTTTACCAAAACTCAATCATTGACAGGAAAACAATAATTACATACAAAAGCATATTTAAAAGTGAGTTAATATGGCGAGTTTGAAAAAAAATCCGTACAGCTGGTTTTTAAGGAACGCGCATCCGAAACCTAAAATTGAGCTATTTATACAGAACGCGTATCAATTTTTCTGAACTAACCAGCTATATCATTCGAAAGGACATCTAATAGAGTGTTTATGTAACAAATTTGAAGAAAATCGTTCGACCGTTTTTGAGATACGGACTTATGGTCCCACTTACGGTTTCCGATGTCCCACTTCCGGTTTTTCAATTTTCTCCAAAATATGGAAAATTCATCTGAACACCAAACTTGTTTCAATTCTAAAGTTTCGTAGTTCTATCTTTATTAGTCTCCGATACATAATAGCCAGAAGATCCCCCCCCCCACACACACACACACACACTGACCAATTGCCAAAAACCACTTTTTTGGACTCAGAGGACCTTAAAACGTGTAAATCAGGTGAAATCTCGATATCGAATTTTCAGACCGAATACAAATACTTCCATTACATACTGTAGTAGGGTAATGGAAGTAAAAAATGTTTTTTTTTTTTTTTTTAATATATATAAATTGAAAGAATAAAGATAATTTTTAATTTACTACTCGCAAATAATTAATAGTGAATAAAATTGGAAAATCGGAAGTGGGACATCTGAAACCGGAAGTGAGGCCATAAGTCCATATCTCAAAAAAGCTCTAACGATTTTCTTTAAAATTGCTGTATAAACACTCTATTAGATATCCTTTCGAAGGATATAGTTGGTTAGTTCAGGAAAATTGATAGGCGTCCTGTACAAATAGCTGAATTTCAGGTCCTGCAAATGCTTCCTGTCAAAACGGCTGTATTATTTTTTTTTCAAACTTGCCATATTGACCCTCTTTTAAATATCCTTTTACATATAATTGTTGTTTTCTGGCCAACAATTAATTTTGTCAAGCTTTGGTAAAAATCGGTATCTCAAAAACGGCTCTAACGATTTTCTTGAAAATTGTTACATAAACCCATTTTAGATATCCTTTCTCATGCTTTACTTGGTTACCACAGGAAAATTAATAGTCATCCTGATCAGACAGATCAGTTTTACATCTCGAAACTTGGTGTTTCAAATAAATAAACTCTACCAATTTTTCTTCCCCTTTCTTTTTCTTAAAAAAAAAAAAAAAAAAAAAAAAAAAAATCGCTGTGCAAACTCTGTTTTATGTTTTTACACGTGTATTAATTTTCCCTTACCGGAAAATTTTTAGGTGTCTATTTCATTAGGACAATATCAATATCAGGACAATATCATTATCTTCAGAAATGCATATAATACGTGTAATAGTGGGTAATGGAAGTCGTGTGTTTTCACACCAGATTTTTAAATAAATGTAGGCACTATAATTCAACGCTATTTATATATTATACTACTTATAAAAAATTTGACTTGTATAAAGAAACACGTATATAAATAACAACACAAGTACACTTTCTTTAGAAAACAGAGCACGAGGACTTGTGCGACCGCACTTGTCCGTGATCTTCGAAATACGATCCCGAAGGTCACGACCTGTCGCACACTCTGACCCTGTCCAGCTCTGCCTTCAGTAGTCTGAGCTCCAGAGTGCAGATAACCCATCTCTATATTAGTCCAGTCAAAATAGGAAAAACAAAAGAAAAAAATCGTGTAATTTTGAAATTTTGCATACTCATAGCCGAGGGGGTCCTGAACAACATACTAAAAGTCCCCGCCCGTGGAGGTGAGCGGGGGGCAGGGGGGCATTTAAGGGGGGCAATTTTCAGTTTTTATTAAATATCTTAAAAACTATCGCATTTAGAGAAAAAATGTCAATTACAAAATTAATCTACGTAAAATTTCCTACAAAAATGTATGGTACATTTTGTTTGTACGATCATTAGTTTAGAAGATATAGGGATGAAATAACACATTTTCTTGAAAAATTCTTTTTTGCAATAGTAAAATCAACTAAAGTGTGCAATTAAAAGGGTTCTTGTCAAATATTTTCTGATGTAAAAAACAAATATATACATAGGGAATATGCAAGGATAATATAGCATGTTTTGTAAGTTTTAAATAATTTTAAGGCTAGCAGGCGCAAGTGGCGGTTTGAGTAAAAATTTAGATAACGAAGACCCAAAACCGATCAACATTAAAAAAAAAAAAAAAAAATCGGGTAGCTTAGAAATTGAGCACAGTTATAAAGTTAAGTGCCCTGAATAACATACTAAAAGTCCCTAGCCATGAGGGGGGCATTTAAAGGGGGCACATTTCTGTTTTTATTAAGTATCTTGAAAACTATCGCATTTAGAGAAGAAAAAAAAATCTCAATTGCAAAATTAATCTACGTGAAATTTCCTAAAAAAATTGTATATTCTATTTTGTTTGTATGATCAATAGTTTAGAAGATATAGGGGAACGAAATAACATTTTCTTGAAAATTTTTTTTTTTTTTTTTGCAATAGTAAAGTCAACTAAATTGTGGAATTAAAAGGGTTCTGATAAAATATTTTCTAATGTACAAAACAAATATATGCATAGGGAATATGTAAGGATAATACAGCATGTTTTGTACGTTTTAAATAATTTAAAGGTTAGTAGGCGCAAGTGGTGTTTAGGTAAAAATCCAGATAACGAAGACCCAAAACCGATCAACATTTAAAAAAATCTTACAGCTTTGAGATTTTTTTTCTCTAAATGCGATAGTTTTCAAGATACTTAATAAAAACTGAAATGTGCCCCCTTTAAATGCCCCTCCCCCCATGGTTAGGGATTTTTAGTATGTTATTCAGGGCACTTAACTTTATAACTGTGCTCAATTTCTAAACTACACGATTTTTTTTCTCTATTTTTCCTATTTTGACTGGACTTATCCAGATTTTTACTCAAACCACCACTTGCGCCTACTAGCCTTAAAATTATTTAAAACTTACAAAACATGCTGTATTATTCTTGCATATTCCCTATGTATATATTTGTTTTTTACATTAGAAAATATTTGACAAGAACCCTTTTAATTGCACACTTTAGTTGATTTTACTATCGCAAAAAAGAATTTTTCAAGAAAATGTGTTATTTCATCTCCCTATATCTTCTAAACTAATGATCGTACAAACAAAATGTAATATACATTTGTGTAGGACATTTTACGTAGATTAATTTTCTAATTGACATTTTTTCTCTAAATGCGATAGCTTTTAAGATATGTAATAAAAACTGAAAATTGCCCCCCTTAAATGCCCCCCTGCCACCCGCTCACCCCGCACGGGCGGGGACTTTTAGTATGTTGTTCAGGACCCTCTCGGCTATGAGTGTGCAAAACTTCAAAACTACACGATTTTTTTTTTTCTATTTTTCCTATTTTGACTGGACTTATCCAGATTTTTACTCAAACCGCCACTTGCGCCTACTAGCCTTAAAATTATTTAAAACTTACAAAACTTGCTGTATTATCCTTGCATATTCCCTATGTATATATTTGTTTTTTACATTAGAAAATAGTTGACAAGAACCCTTTTAATTGCACACTTTAGTTGATTTTACTATTGCAAAAAAGAATTTTCAAGAAAATGTGTTATTTCATCTCCCTATATCTTTTAAACTAATGATCGTACAAACAAAATGTAATATACATTTTTGTAGGAAATTTTACGTAGATTAATTTTGTAATTGACATTTTTTTCTCTAAATGCGATAGTTTTTACGATATTTAATAAAAACTGAAAATTGCCCCCTTAAATGCCCCCCCCCCCCCCCTGAACCCCGCTCACCCCCCACGAGCGGGGACTTTTAGTATGTTGTTCAGGACCCTCTCGGCTATGAGTATGTAAAATTTCAAAACTACACGATTTTTTTCCCTCTATTCGTCAAATTTTGGCCTTCGTTGCCTGGACACATCAGTAATGTTATAATGTTATATATCTTTGTTATATTTTAGTTAAATTAATTATATCAAACTGCAAGTTTAATTATAAAGAATATTTACTTTTGTTAAATTTCATTGTTACAGAATTCGCCGATACAACTACTGAAAGCCTAAAACGGGCTGAATATAGAATAAAATACTTCGTCGGGTCGGGCTACGTTATTAAAATACATATAAATAGATAAGAATAAATGTAGAAAGTTGTTTGATGTCAGGTGAAAATGACAAAAAAAAAAAAAAAAGTAACACAAAAATAAGAAAAGAAAGAAATAGTCAAAACAAAACAAAGCTTGAGCGAAACCGCAAGTAAGGAGGTAGCTGATTTTTGATTTATTCATCCAAAAAGTCAACGATTCGTCAGTGAGTCAGTCAATCTTCTCAAATTAGTTAACACCTCCTGTCAAAACCACGTGGGACACTTTTCATCTGTTTTCAGCCGACTTCGGAATTTTTTCCAAGTGAAGAGGGCCGTTAAAAACTGAAAAATGTAACAATCAATAAGTAAATGCTCCTCCTTCCCTCCTTTATTAAAAGAAAAAAATCTGTCCCTAAAATGTAATAATGTGTGTTAAAATTAATGTTCAAGAAGCATAAATTTATAGTTGTAGTTAATTTCCATAAAAAAAAAAAAAAAAAAAAAAAAAACTTTAGATGTGCAGTTAGTCGAATTTATTTGTTTCTGGTGACATAAATGATGAAAAAAGACCAATTGATGCCTTTTTATTTCATAGAACTGGTAAAAACTGCCCGTGATACTGATGGTGATCATTTATGATTTATGGGGGTTGATCTGGGGTTTATGAAATCTTGCTAGTATCATCCAATATCTCAAAACGGTATTTTCATACACACTTACCTACGCTAAAATTACTTATTTTTGAACCCTCTATCTGCCTTTACATTTGTGCTAGTTGTTTTTGAGACTCCTAATACAATTTTTTTTCTCTCTCTTCAAAGCATACTTTTATTTTTTTTTATCGTTTTTGTACTATATACGATACTTTAATTCTTTTGCTTACTGTTCAATAATTTTATGATTATAATGCTTTGAGATGAACTTGACTTGCTAATTGAAAAATTATTATAAAGGGATATATATATATATATTATGTATATTTATATATTAAGTAACATATGATACAAATTAAAGTTATGCATACAGGCACTTGACAATGATAATGTGCCCTTTTATATATGTGTATGTATATATTACACGGCGAATATGTCTGCTTAGATTAATTATTTTATATTATCTCATCTGTGGCCCTTCATGTCCCATTCAACAACGACAGTGGCCCTCCAGCCAAAAAGGTTGTGCGCCCCTATTATACACTAACAGCGACATTTTTATGTTACACTGTATACTTATTCTCTTAAAGATTTATTACATAGAACAAATGACTTTGTATAGCAAAGTAGATTTTTGTATTATTGAGGGAAATTTATACTGTGTTTGGGGGAAATTTCTGAGGTTTGAACATTTTCTGCACCCCTGATTTTGAGTACTTGGCGGAGAAACAAAACACAGTTCTGTTCGTACACGGCAATCTTGGTGCTAGCGAACTGAATGCCTAACAGCGCTAAATCGCCAAATATGCTTACTTTTCATAATTTTTGGTGGTCACTGTAATTTATTTCAGCCAATAATTTTTTCACTTCCTGGTATTTCATGAAGAATAGAATCACATTTTTTTTTTTTTTTTTTTTCCCCAATATTTTTTGAAGATGACTTGAATGTTTCCATGTGAGATGTATTGAGCAAGTGATATTGCAAAACAATGTAAAATTCACTTTGTATGTTTTCTTAATTTATACATGATTATGAAATCTTTGTTTTTTATATATTTAATGCATAGTTTAAAAAATAACTTTAAAATTATTCAAAAGAAAAAACAAATTGATACCAAAAATAATATATTTCTTTTTATGTCAAAAATTAATTAATAAATAAAAAAAAAAAAAAAAAAATGAATGTGCAAACATTTTTTTCAAAATTAAAAAAATCAAACTGAGAAAAATTGTGCTAAAGAAATGGAACAGCTTCAGTATAGATCCCCTTGGTGAAATTTGAAATTTTGTACCAAAGTAGCTTGGACGTTTCTCTCCAAGTTCTTTACTTATGCTATTGTGAATGCCATTTTAATTCATCCCCAAATCACAACAAAAGTTTAAAAGCCACTAAGGGGTTCCAATGCTAAAGCAGGGGTCGATCCAGGCAAAAATTAGGACCCTTTTGCTGCCCCTTCACAAAATTCAAATCTCTAAAATAGGCCTCTTCACAAAATCCAAATCCTTAAAATGGGTCCCTTCACAAAACTCAGATTTATAAAAACAGCCCTTTCACAAAATTTTATATTATAAATATAATACTTTTGTAAAAAATGTCCAGGTTTACAGTATTATTTTTGATGAGTGTCTATACTTGTTTAATAAAATGCTATTAACTTGATATTAAACATCAGATAGAGTAACTGCTAAAATGAAAGGTTTCTAGCGACAATTCTTTTTTTTTTCGCAAAAATAAATAAAAATTTCACAAAAATAATTTGTTTTTCACTTAAATGGGCCCCAAAAATTAAAACCTGGATCAACCCCTGTAAAGCTATACCAAATAAATTTTAAGAAATGAATGTAGTAACTGAGATGCTAGGGAATGGAATGCAGTTACTGCAAGCCTTTATATAGAAGAATAGATTAAAATAAGTCCTGTTACGCTAAATAAAATTCTGTTTTGTGCAGAATTAAATTCATTATTTATGAAACAGTAAACAACAAAACAATATTTATTTTATTTTGTTTATTTCTTTTTTAAGAGAGACCTCAATTGACTGAAGAACCCAATGACGTTGATGTCTCATTTGGCGGGACTGTTTATTTTACCTGCAAAGCGGAAGGTGATCCAAAACCTGATATTATCTGGTTGCATAACAGGTAAACATTTACCTTACATGAGTTTATGGCAAATACATTTGTTTCTCTTCAACCAGGGTTTAACCTGGCAAAAAAATCACTTTAGCATTTTAGCGAAAATAGGCAAGCACTATTTTAGGTTTTTCGAAAGTTAATTAATTCTTTGGATACCATTGATTTCTTTTACTTAGCTTTGTTATCCTCAGTTTTGTTTTCTATTCCTTTTGTTCATTGATGATTTTAACCAAGCATCCATATTTGTGACTTTAAAAATATGAATCAGGGAAACTATGTTTTGATTTTAACAATAGAAAAAGAGGTATTCATATCATATGTGTAAAATAAAAAAGCAATTGAAAAATTAAGTAAAGTGTAGTGGTGGATAATCGTGAAATACTAGTGCTAAGAATGCTTCTATGAAGCAAATTCTGAATTCTGACATACTTTTAAATATTTTTGCATTTAAATTCAATCATTGAAAATTAAAAATAAATCCAAATTACTATGTAAATAATGATTCCCAAAAATTTGTCCTTTCATAGTTTTTGCCTGCAAATATTACAAAAAAAAAAAAAAAAAAAAAAAAATCTGAGTTATTTATTATATAGAGATATTTTATACAGTTATTCAGTTTTAGCTTTTTAGCGAAATTCTGACCGACATGTTTTAGCAAAATAGGATACTTTTTAGCAAAATGCTAAAAAAACTAATGGCAGTTTAAACCCTGTCTTCAACTCTTTGTATTCTCTACTTTTTTTTTTTTTTAGTTATATAGGTTGAAATTAAAAGAATAAAACTTTGATTACTACAAATTTAATGGCACTGAAATAAAATTCATGTGTAATACTAATTAATAAAGTTTTTTTTTTTTTAAGATAGTAACTATTACATTACAGTAGAATTTATGTTTGAAGATAATAATTAAAATAAGAAAAGAGTATTAATTATATATATTATGTATCTTTAATAATAATTACATAATACAATTTATATTGATACAGGTGATTATTTAATTTCATTAAAAAAATCTAATACTTGCCTGATGTTCTGTGGGAATTAAGAACTGCATTGTGAAAGGAATTGAGTTTATTAAATATTTTTCATTTGTGTTTTTACAAACAAAATAAGTTTGAAGTTTGTTAATGCAATCCATTGCATCTTTGAAGGAGGGTGGAATAATTTTTCACTTTCTACATCACCATCGCTTAAACTATCATGAAACAGTTTGTCTCCGATTGCTTCATTGATTGTGAATAATTTCAAAGTCATGATATTGGTATCACAATTCACAGACCTTATTTAGAACAGAAAAATAATACCCAGTCGAGAAATTTTATTAATTAAAAAAAAAAATGGAAAAGGTGTATAGCCTGTATTAAACACCTTATAAGCAAAATATTTTTTCATTAAAATGAATAGAAATTAATTGGGACTTCATTAAAAGGACGTATAAATGTAAAAAATGCATAAAGTAGAGACATACAAAGGATGTTTTACTGTACTTTGAATTTCATTGGTTGCTGCAGTAGCTTCATAAAATGGTTTGTCATTAATGGAAAACTGAATCTAATTCTTAAAATGTTACAAATAGATTCAAAAATCAAGAAGGCAAGTCTAAAATAATGCAATGAAACATTCACTTACCTTCTATGCAGCAGGTAGTAGCAGCAATCTTCTGACAACATGTTTAATCCGATACAGCTGGAGCTGGAAATCTAATTTTATCCTGTATATAATCTTTGTCATCGATCTGACTAAGTATTAAATGAAAAGATGTATTGATTATATGTTGTTGTATGTGTTTTAAATGATAAACTCCATTTGCTAGAGTTGAGATACATTTATTTTAACATTTGGATGCATCTTTTTAGTGCATCCTTGCGCTGTAAGAATCAGATACATAACTGAGAAATTTACGTAAACTAATAATGACTAATAGAAAATTGAAGTTAATTCTTAAAATGTTATAGATTCAAAGACAAATTCCCTATATATATATGAAAGATATGAAATATAAGAAATAAAAAGAAGTAAGAATTAAATTAACATTTTCAGAGTTTCAGGGTATTCTGGTTATATTTCAAAGTAATATGGCGAAATAAAGTAAAGGAGATTTCATATTAAGCTGTAAGATTAAAGCATAAAAAATAATGAATGGAAAGTGAAGTCGCGTCACGATCATATGAAATAAATAAGTTAATCATTTAAGTATTTTGATGTCTGGAAATAGCTTTATAATTGGCTTGGAAATTAATTTAATAAGCGCTGAGCAGATATAACGCAATAAATAACGGTTAATGAGTTTAAAGTGCGGGTTGATTAGTTCATAGCAGATGCAAAGCAATAAATGATTTTTAATGGTTTGGCGAGCTTGGCAAAGAAGAGCGCCGACCGCGCCGACCAGATTTCTGAGGTCTGCAGAATATAAAAATATATCCAATAAGACATAATGAGAAGGCAGGAAAAAGCGTTGTTTTTTAATAAAATGACCAATTAAAGAAAATGGGTGGGAACTATAACATCGCCAAATTACACCAAAAATTACGGGTATAAAAGCCCAAACAGTAAACAAACGGAGCGATTTGACACGGTCTTGACTTGCTAGACTTTTCCATGCGACCCGTACCTCCGAAATTAACGTAATCTGGTAATTATCTAAACCCCGAATGCCGCGGCCGTAAGGCCAACGCGAATCATCGGCCCTTGTCGGATTAAAACTCCATTAGTCTTCGCCTTCGTCCCGACTGTGAAACAATAAAGATGTTTGCTTGAACGGACGTCTCCATCCATGGTGTCCTCCGACTCTCATCTCTCTTTCAGCAAGCAATTAAAAATACGTCACATCTGAAAGCCGGGTAGGATCTATATGACACGGGAAAAAACGGATATTTGTTTGATTACGTTGATAGTAGGTGGTACAGCCATAAAAAGATTAACGGCGGTAAAACAGCATTTAGGCTAAAAGAAAATACTTTAAAATCTTATACGAACAGAAATGCATTTCTAAATCAAGTATCAAGAAAATCAGCTTCATAAGTAAATTATCGCGACAGATGATCCTTGCAACTTAGAAACAGTTTAATGCTTTCTTCTCTTTGCGCTTGTTTATCATCGCCGTAGAAATAAAACTCTCTTTGGATGGAGGAGCGCACAGACGGAAAATTTTTTCTCTCTATTTTTACTTCGCGGGAGCGAGCCTCTTGATTGATGACAACACAGCGCATAGCCGTCAAACGGAAGTTTTGGACACGCCCAGTTTGGAGCGCCGATAATTTCAACGGAAAAGGAGAAACTTTCAATGCCGGAATGGTGACGGAAAGAGGCGGCATGCCGTTATGAAGATTCTCCGGTGAAGGCCGAAAATCCGTTTCCTCTCTAACTACGGTGAAAAAAGGAGCCGGTCCATTCCTCCGTGATTGGTGAAGGACTATCAGCGATTGGAAGGTATTATTTTTTTTTGCTGGTAGAAGAGCGAGCGGTAAGTACTACGCCTCTTTAATTGTTATCAAACAGAAAAACTCTTAAAAAAAAGGAAAAGCCACAAACTTTAGACTTTGAATATTGCCAAGACAAAATTTTTTAATGGACTTTACAGTAAATTGAAATGAAGAATTTATATTTAATGTTTTATTATGAATCATAATGAGTTTTGGAAAAGAGAGAAAAAAAAAAAAAAAAAGAAGATCGTTGAGCCTATAGTGATGAAAGATTATTTATAAATTTATAGAAAATCTTAGATTTTTATTGAAATTGATTTGAATTCCGCGTAATTACGGATCGTAATAACAACTAAATTTTTTTTTCTTTTCCAATCCGCGATTGTAATGAAATGCTCGCCCTCTGGTGGGCTAAGGTGAAATTACAATAAACATGGTTTAATTCGAATTCCACACAGCCGCTATTGCTTGCCGATATTTAGTTTCACATATATTTATTGAATAAAAATGAATAAATACGGTAAAAAAGATAACACATACTGTTGTTTGCTACAATCTAACTCCAAAGGATCAAGAAATATAGAATTGAGCTTCCATTTATTTCCAAATGACAAGTTTAAAATTTCAGTTGCTTCGGCTAATGGAAGTAAAGAATTAATCAGATGATTTGAAATTAATATTTGTTCAACTTCAGTTAAAAATCTACTTCCGATCGAACTTTGAATAAACTGAAGTGTTTTTTCCAAAAGCAATCAATTTTCCATAATGTAATGGCGGAGAAATTATAGTACGAATATTAAGTAGAATAACAAAAAGAACACTAATGGAACACACGTGGCTATAATGTTTACTAACAACTGCAGTGTTGAGAAAGCGCCATCTATCGATCATTACAATCGCGGATACTATACTAAGGGTTATAAAATAAAAGAAACTGAAAAAAAAATCGAAATCGTAAATAATTTTTTTTCTTCTCTTTTAAAAAACGGGTTATAGGTGTTGTAATTCTATTTTAAAAATTGTGATTTCATATTATAAGTATATCATATATTTTAATTCCTGTTTTATTTCATTAATTTGCAGATACCAAGTACATTTTTGATGATTATTTAAGTAATTTAAAGAAATTTTTATGATTTTATATTTCAATTTATTTTCGATTTGAAGAATTTTTGATGATTTTATATTTCAGTTTATTTTTCATTTAAGTAATTTGAAGAATTTTTGATGATTTTATAGCTCAGTTTATTTTCTATTTAAGTAATTTGAAGAATTTTTGATGATTTTATATTTCAATTTATTTTCTATTTAAGTATAAGTAATTTAAAGAAGTTTCGGAAACTAATTTTTTTTTAGTACAAAGTGATATTTTAATTGGGATATTATATTTTATTAAATTTATTTCATCATGGCGAAAGATTCCGAAGATTCAAACCTGAATAACGGGACAGGAAATGCAGGTGCTAATGATGATAAACTAAACATCATTGAATTTAATCCCGATGTCGGCATTCAATTTGAAGCTTGGTTAAGCTATTTTAATAGCATTTGTCAAGAAAAAAACAAAGATGATCTATGGAAAATTACACACATTCAAAATTACTTAAAGGGAAAAGCCCTTACACTTTATATCAATAACTGTTTACATGTTCTCCACTGGGAAGAATTTCTCCAATTATTTAGAGAGGAGTATACTGTTCCTGATACTAACTCCCTAGCTGATTTCTCTAATATTAAATTTAATCTAGGGGATGATGTTAATAGTTATTACAATAGTAAGATACAAATGGGTCGCAGACTCGGACTGGATTCCAAATTTATACTTGAGGGATTATCAGATGGTCTCCCAATCTCATTAAGACAATTAGTATTGGTACACTCGCCTAAAGATACTAATGAGTGGCGTGAAATTGTCTATAAATTAACCAAAATGCAACCAACCGAACAGAAAAAAGAAAGCAACATTAGACTTAACACGCAGGCTCCTAGCTTTACTCCTCAATGGAGAAATAATCGGCCTAGGCCTGAATATTTGTCAACCCCTGTACCGAGACCTTGGCCTTATAGATACCCTTATCACAATCAACCGCCACAAGCGTATGCAGCTCCTACTCCTAACAATCCACGATCATTCAGACCAGGTCGTGGCCCAAATAATGTGCATTTCCAAGAGAGGCTGCCTCCATCCCCGTGTCGTCTATGTTTAAATCGCGGAATTAGTAATGCTTACCATTGGGAGCGAACATGTCCTTTTAGGTTTGAACAAAGTAATAATTTCTCAATGCCTAGAGCCCCTCTCAGTCCAAATTCCACGAGAAGTACAAATCCCCCTGAAGAGGTGGTCAGTCAGGAAACGACCAGTGAGGGTACAATGAGTGGCTGTTGACAATTATTAGTGTCCGGACACATAACACAAAAATATCAGCGATCGCAAAAAACACGTCAACCAGCTTACTTAAATGCTCTCCCTGACAAAAACCTGTCTTGTCTCCTCGATACGGGAAGTTCAATTTCTGTCATCTCGTGCACTTTGGTAAATAAGTTAAAATTAAAAAAGACTCCTATACATGAACCAATTATAGCTAGACAAACTCAGGGCATCATTAAAATTAAAGAAAAATGTGAAGTATCACTAAGGATTGGTAACATTAGAAAAAATATAGGACTTTATGTTGTTTCTAATCAGTTGCCATATCTTCTTATTGGTTTACCTCATTGTGCATTATTTAAATTGAATCTTAATTTAACAACTTTTTCTGTAACTCAAAATGGTCAACACATTCCCTTATTAAATCAGATAAATCAGAATTATCAATCTTTGCATATCTTTGAAAGTAACGTAGGTACTAATTCCAGGGTAAATACACACACTGTAAACCAGGTGCACCGTCCACAGAGTGTTGTACAAAGCTCGTCTAGACCTACTGTATTGCCAACTGAAAATAATAATGCTTTACCTACCTTATTAAAGAAGTATGAGAAAATTTTTGCAAACTCAAAATATGATGTTGGTCGGATCAGAATGGAACCACAGAGAATTCACTTAACGTCAGACTTACCTGTTTCCCTTAGAGCATACCGCACCTCTCCTAAAGAGGAAGCTGAAATTAAAGATCAAATACAAAATCTCTTACAAGCTAAAATCATTAAAGAGAGCCATTCTCCGTATTCATCCCCTGTAACATTAGTGTATAAACGAGAAGAGGGAAAGAAGACACGACTCTGTGTCGACTTTCGTAAATTAAATTCTACTAGTGGTCGCCCAGTGGTCGAAATTCGACCATAATTAATTAAAATTATAAGTTTAAATGTTAATTTATTTCTGGGCGCTCTTGAATTAGATATAGTTGGTGCATTATGAGTCATATTCATATGCCACCCAGTATCACCATTTGGAAAAAGTAGTGGATACGCTAAAGGATCTAATGATGAATCCAAAACTGAGATATTTTTAATGATACCATTAACTTTTGAAAATGAAATCATATTTCGTTCAAAAGGTGGCTCACCATCAACTGTACTAAATATTACTGCTACATCAGTTTGAACTGCATCATTGAAACGGCGTAGATCTAAATCATGATTTACTTTAATGAGCATACAAATTTCTTTATTTTGATTTTCAACTCTTTGACAATGATGTTTCATTGCAATGAATGACCGAACAAAAGGATTACTGCGTTCCAATTCGAGAGAAATTTCGCGCATTATGTTGTTGTTACATGTTTGATTAAAACGTTCTTGTAATCTATAATTGATAGCAGTGTCAACATCATAAAAATATAATTGCGCATAACATGGTGAACGACCATGTGCAGCAGTCATTGGACCCGATCTGTGATAAAAAACATCATGTATTTTGAAATGATACACTCCACTTGTAACTGCCTCGGATACTTGAGCTTCTGAGCTAACCATAGCAAATGATGAATTGTATTTGCGAATATTTTCAAAATAATTTTTTGACTTACTTTTTATTGAAGGTTCATTTGAAATAAGTCCATCATACAATGATTTAAAATATTCATTTTGACTTAAGGGCGGTAATATTGCTTTACCCTTATGACAACATGAAGTGAATGCAGTTCTGTCACCTAAAGTGACTTCAGATTCAAAATGTTTCGCATTGCAAAACCTGCATTCCAAATCCATTAATCCACAATCATAACTATAAAAAACTTTTGGAATGACATTTCGTGCACATTTAAATTTATCTGTCAAATTCACTTCTTCATTCTGTATAATATTAACACTATTTGTATTTTCATTACTATTATTATTATGTGTCCGCAAATATAGATTCCTTCTTCTTTGTCTCTCACTCCGACCCGTTAATGTTCTATGTCGAGGCATAATAAAAGTAGAAAAAAACTTTCATCGTCAGTAGAAAAAATCGTTATTTTTTTTTTATTTTAGGTTGATTTCTTTAGAAACTGATCTATACAAATTGAATGAGTTGAGTTGAGTTGAGTTGATTAATTAGCTATTTAAAAAATAACTCATTGTTATTAACTTTTATTATTGTTATTAACATATTAACTTTTTATTATTAATTGAAATTTCAAAATTTTGGCAACAGTATAAAAAAATGAAAATGCTAATTTTAATCTGGAAATAAAACCCGATAATATAGGCTTTGAATTGCACCTTTGTCGTTTCACAAATGTTCCAATTTCTCGTCTTTGTCGTTGTATTTTTAAAAAATATTAGCATTCTGCACTTCTTCTCTATATAAACTATAAGTGTGCGAAATTTCATAATCCTCCGTCCGCGCAATTTTCGTAAAAAGGGGTACAAAGTTTTTGCTTCACGTATTAATATATAGATAACTAAAACAGATGCAGAACCATTACCCAGAATTGATACTCTCCTAGATAAATTGGCTCAGGCAAAAATTTTTTCCACATTGGATTCAGCCAGTGGATATTGGCATATACCTATCCACCCGAAAGATACAGAAAAACTAGCATTTGCTACCACATTTGGATTGTATGAATGGCTCGTATTACCATTTGGTCTTAAAAATGCCCCTGCAATATTTAATCGCACTATTAGAAGAATCTTACATAAGTATAAAATTGATTTTGCTTGTAATTATTTTGATGACATTATCATTTTTTCTAAAACAGAAGAACAACATTTAGAGCATTTAGAAACCATATTCCAAATTTGTGTCAATGAAAATTTAAAGTTAAAGTTATCCAAATGTAATTTTGTAAAATCTAAAATAAACTTCTTAGGTTATGAAGTGTCTAATGGCACTATAACACCAGATAATACTAATATTGAAACTATTAGAAATTTAAAGCGTCCCACTACTGTTAAAGAATTACAGAGGTTCCTGGGATCTGTAAATGTCTATAATAAATTTATAGCTAACTATGCTAAGATTCGTTACCCTTTAAACAATCTACTCAAGAAAAATGTACCCTATGTGTGGGATGAGAAATGCGAAAATTCATTTCAAAAATTGAAAAATGCCTTAATTGAAAAACCTATTTTAAAGTTGTATGATCCCAAGAGGCTTTGTCACTTATTTGTAGATGCTTCAAGTCACGGAGTTGGTTGTGTAATCAAACAGCCAGATGAGAAAGGAAAATTACATCCAATAGCATACCATTCACGAAATTTAAAAGACTATGAACAAAATTATGCTATAACAGAATTAGAGTGTCTCGCCATTATAGATTCTTTAGATAAATTTTATCACTATTTACATGGGCAAAAATTTGTCATTCATACTGATCATGCGGCATTAACTTGGCTTAAAAATGTTAAAAATCTTAGAGGACGTCTTTTCCGCTGGTCCCTTAAGCTTAGTATGTTTGACTATGAAATTAAATATCAGAAAGGAACCACTAATGTAGAAGCTGATATGCTATCTCGATTACCTGTAATACAACATATGTCTCACCAGGTACATCTCCTTGACTTGAATGATCTAAAACGTTTAC
The DNA here is from genome assembly GCA_963930645.1 of Salticus scenicus. Taxonomy (NCBI): domain Eukaryota; kingdom Metazoa; phylum Arthropoda; class Arachnida; order Araneae; family Salticidae; genus Salticus; species Salticus scenicus. Next base: position 4,037,335 of record OZ005658.1, on the reverse strand, counting down.
AAAAAGAAGAGAACACAATAGTCAATAGTAAAAAGTATGTTGAAGTAAATGACCTCATAGTAACAAAAAAGAAAAGTTTATATAAGATAATCGTTCCGATGACACTAAGGTTAACTTTGCTAAATAAAGCCCACACACAATTTGGGCACCCAGGAATTCAAAAAATGATCAATTTAATCACTCCACAATATTATTGGCCTTTCATTAATAAAGACATAGAAAATTTTGTTAAGCACTGCCATACCTGCCAAGTAAATAAAAAATGTAAACAGAAAAGATTTGGCTTATTGCAGCAGGTACCTCCAACAGATAAACCATTTGAATGTTTGTCGTTAGACACTGTTGGTGGATTTAATTATTACAATTCAACTAAAAAATACTTGCATTTGGTCGTCGACCATGCAACACGTTATGTGTGGGGGTTTCCATCCAAAAGTGTGACAACGGAAACTTATACCAACTTTTTAAAACAGATTTTCCAAATTCAAGTCCCTGAGAAATTACTAACAGATAGAAATGCTGCCTTTACTTCATCACGGTTTAAAAAATTCTTACGTAATTACAAGATTAAACACCTGTTAACTAGCAGTCATCACCCTGAGACAAATGGGAAAGTTGAACGTCTGAACCAAACTATTGTAACTAGATTAAAATGTAAAGTAAATTCTGCTTCATCTAAAGTACCATGGACAAAATTGCTAGAGGAGGTCTTAAGCCAGTATAATGCTACCCCTCATTCTGTTACAAAATTTTCACCTAGTTATCTATTGTTTGGAAATTTACCTTATGACCCTTTAATACCTAATAACAATTATTATCCAAAGGTTGATGAAGCAAGAAAATTAGCAAAAGAACATACAATTGAATATCATAATAAAAATAAAGTAAGGTATCACGCTCGATTTCTCCCTGCTACATTTAAAGTTGGTGATGAAGTATTATATGAAGAATTTCAATATCCAAATACCCGTAAGCTAACTGCTCCATACTCAGGACCTTATACCATTTTAAAACAGTTATCTGACGTAAATTTTGAAATTGATAGACCAAGTTCTCATTTTAAAAGACAGTCTGAAATTGTACATTCATCTAAACTAAGATATTATAATAATCCACAAAAATTTAAACTATATCATGAATAAACCCCTTTAGCAGTCAGGAGGTAACCCAAATAAGTTTTTTTTTTTGTTTTTGCTTTCCTATCGTCCCATTACGTATTGGATGAGGATCCTAGCTGAGTCGGAGAATTCGGAGGGATGTCGGGAGACATATTTTCCATTCTTCCGCTCAGTGGCACTGGCGTGCCCCTAACTCTTTTTATTTTTCATTTTTTACAAATATTACTGTATTTACAAATATTAGTAGATGTATTCACGAAATGAGGATCCTCCACTCCTTACCCCTTTTTCTTTTAGGCCCTTGTTTACTCATGTTCTCTTGGACTTCAGCTGATTGGAGACCCCCGAAGAGCATGAGGCAACAAGTGTGCTCCCTCCTCTGATGAGACTTGTCTAAAAACCACTTTTTACATTTTATAGATATTACTTTTTTGGTTGACAAGCTCTCACAGAGTTTCACGGGTCGCTGCACCCATAAACATAATTTTTTGAATAAACATTTTTAGTGTTTTGTATCATTATGGTAAGTTGAAGGAATTGATTATCACAAGTAAGTTAGAGAAGCTGTTGTGTCGAATATTTTTTTTTACTTTTTAAGTATTGCTATTGTCAAGTATTAGTATACAAGTTTAAGTGTCAGTATTATTTCTAATATCCATATGATTATTTTTTCAGATTAAGTATAGTATATTATGACATTGTTTATGTTTTCAATACGTATTATGTGCATCAAGTATGTTTGTGTTATTAACTTTTAAGTATTGTAGTGAATAAGTGAAAAAAAAAAAATGTGCTCATACCAAGTTTGATTTAGGACTATAAGGACTTTTAAAAAGAACTGTGACTGGACAATTCATCTTGAGAAACAACCTAAGTCAAAAACTTTTCGAACATAAAGGAACTATTACAAAGCAAAGGAAAACAAAATATTGTTATTGTAGTGTTCTACATCTAAAGAGAAGCGTTTCTCTGTAAATAGTGGCCAAAAAACATTAAAAAAAAAAAAAAAAAAAAAAAATCTACTTTATTTTTATATACTACTTTATTGAATATGTTATATGATACTTTTTGAATATGTTCTTTTTTTTTTTTTTCCTATATAGTATCATACAGTTGTTCTGTTGTACTAGTAATTTTTACTATGAAGTATTCATGTGTGTTTACTAAATATAATGAATAGTATATTGTGTAATCATCAATTAATCTAGAAAATTGAAATGTGCTTAAAATGTGTATTCATCAGCAAGCTTATTGTCAATCTTGTAACCCCTCTGTATATTCCCAAGGCAAATGGAGTCATGATAGGAGTAAAATTTGTGAAAAATAATTAAACTAAAAGCGATCCTAAGTAAATAAATCAAGAAATAAATAATAAAATAGGGTAAATCAAAATTGTTAGGTCCATATCACCTGGAACGTCATCTACCTCCAGGTGAGCTCCCACGGCTTTGCAGGCAAATCCGGGGGATCTCGCTTGGACGGGGGGGATATGAAAGATATGAAATATAAGAAATAAAAAGAAGGAAGAATTAAATTAACATTTTCAGAGTTTCAGGGTATTCTGGTTATATTTCAAAGTAATATGGCGAAATAAAGTAAAGGAGATTTCATATTAAGCTGTAAGATTAAAGCATAAAAAATAATGAATGGAAAGTGAAGTCGCGTCACGATCATATGAAATAAATAAGTTAATCATTTAAGTATTTTGATGTCTGGAAATAGCTTTATAATTGGCTTGGAAATTAATTTAATAAGCGCTGAGCAGATATAACGCAATAAATAACGGTTAATGAGTTTAAAGTGCGGGTTGATTAGTTCATAGCAGATGCAAAGCAATAAATGATTTTTAATGGTTTGGCGAGCTTGGCAAAGAAGAGCGCCGACCGCGCCGACCAGATTTCTGAGGTCTGCAGAATATAAAAATATATCCAATAAGACATAATGAGAAGGCAGGAAAAAGCGTTGGTTTTTAATAAAATGACCAATTAAAGAAAATGGGTGGGAACTATAACATCGCCAAACTACACCAAAAATTACGGGTATAAAAGCCCAAACAGTAAACAAACGGAGCGATTTGACACAGTCTTGACTTGCTAGACTTTTCCATGCGACCCGTACCTCCGAAATTAACGTAATCTGGTAATTATCTAAACCCCGAATGCCGCGGCCGTAAGGCCAACGCGAATCATCGGCCCTTGTCGGATTAAAACTCCATTCGTCTTCGCCTTCGTCCCGACTGTGAAACAATAAAGATGTTTGCTTGAACGAACGTCTCCATCCATGGTGTCCTCCGACTCTCATCTCTCTTTCAGCAAGCAATTAAAAATACGTCACACGTCACATATATATATTTAATGATGAGTGATTTATAAACTGATTTAAACTCTTTTTCTGCACCACATAATGTAATATTAATATGGTAATTTAAAATATTTTGTTTATTGAAAGAAAAGCAATTCATAATCTAAATTAATTCAGTTGACTCAGTTGCCAACTCAGTTGACATATATCAGGGTCTGTCCCGAGGCAAACCTGGGTCCGTTAAAGGACCCTTCACAAAATTCTACATCTTAAAAAAGGACCCATCACAAAATTATTTATCCTAAAACAGGACCCTTCACAAATTTTTTTTTATTCTGAAAAAGGACCCTTCACAAAATTTTTCTGCTTAAAAACAGACCTCTGGTAAATCTCTTTCCTTTTCAAAACTAATCTTCAATGAAATGAACAGACTGCCTGAATAATCGGATATGTTTTGTTGTATTTCTTCCAAAAAGCTGATATTAAATTTCTAATTTATAAAAGGCTTCTGTGCATATGTGTGAGTTTAGTTCTGTAAAACTGAACTGACATTCCCTAAAATGAAACCTTAATTGTAATTTTATTTTGCAAAATTACATTTTTCACAATTTCGCAAAAAGAGGACCCTAGCCAAAAAGTTCAGAAGAACTTTATTTTCACACTAAATTTAAATTCACAAAATTACGTGTAGAATTTTTCACAATTTCACAAAAACTGGACCCTGTGTGAAAAGTCTGGACAGACCCCTTTATATCATTATTAAATTAATTTAGATTGTGAATTGCTTTTCTTTCAATAAACACAAAATATTTTAAATTACCAGATTAATATTATATTATGTGGCAGAAAGAGTTTAAATCAGTTTATAAATCACTCATCAGTCAAAATACAGTCGAACATCGTTAACCTGAAAATCAAGGGGGATAAAAAATCTGTTCATGTTATCAGTAGTTCATGCTGTCAGTAACTAATCTTCATATAACTAAAGTAACCTTCATTTTGACGGGGATTGTGGTAACAGTTCATGTAATAAGTAATATAAGTAATTCACACATTTATAAGTAATTCACATTAAAGAGGTTCAAACTGTATATATATCTGTACTGATTGATAAGTATAAAGGATTTAAGTCCAAAAATGTCGATTTTGAGTTAAGTACGTAGTCAGACTCAGAAAAAAATTCTCTATCGATTGGTATAAAAGATTTAAATCCATGTCATTTAGTCTTTGAGAAAATCGATTGGTAAAAAAAGATTCAAGTCAGAAATTTAGCATTAATCTTTGGTATAAAATATTTAATTCAATTTTTTCCCTTTATTAAATGAAGATTGACAATCACTGAATGGTATAAAGCGTATAAACCAACATAATCCCTTTTTCCTAATCGATTCTACTAAGTAGTTTTTAGTTAGTTTAACTTTATTTTTTGTCTCCTGAAAAATCAAGAATACTTAAATCCTTTATACTTATCAGTACAGATATAGGGAATTAGTTTTTGAATCTATAACATTTTAAGAATTAGATTCAATTTTCTATTAGTCATATTATTAATTTACGTTATGCATCTATGCAACAGAAATTTTTTTCAGTAATGTTTGTGACATTTTTGTTTGCTATTTCAATTGTTTATTTATATTATTTTCATTAAATATTCTATTTTCAGCAATGAAATCTTACCAGAACAAGAGGAGCGATATAGCATACTTACAGATGGTACTCTTATGATAACAGAAACACAAGATCTGGATGAAGGCGTGTATGAATGCATGGCAAAAAATCCTGCAGGCGAAATTAAGTCTAGGGCTGCTAAAATGCATTATCTGAATGGCAGAGAAATAAAAAATAAAGGCAAGTGCATTTGCATGTGCTGCAAATTCTTTTATTTAGCCATCAAGTAATGGTTTATAATATTTTAGTTTTCCCTATTAAATTAGTTAATTTCTTAAGTAGTATCTTAATATCATATAAAATTCAGGAAAAAAAATTACCATTTTTTGTCTGTCTTTCAATGTAATGAAAACTTTATTGTTTACCTATAGAATTTTCAAGTTATATTCCATTATTTTTATCTTAATTTTATGCATTACTTTCCTAAATTTCTTCAGTGCCCTTTCCTTCTTTACCCTCCTCACTCCTAAAAGCTAATAGTCTGAACAAATTCTTATACTTGAAGTTCAGTTTAAAAATTAGTATGAGAATTATGAGGGGTCAATCTAATCAAAAAGCAAGGTCCTTTGCCCCTTCAGTGGGGGGGAAGGGGGAATCAACGTTTTCAGTATTATTTAAAATGAGTGACTATATTTTGTTCAATGAAATACTATTAACTTAATATTAAACATTATATAGAGGGACTGCTAGTATAGGCAAATTTACACAGTATTTTTATTTATTACAGTAATCATGTTGAAGTTAAAATAATGTGAGTCAAAAATATCCTATGTATTTAATTAATAACATATTTTGTTAGCCTAGTTAGCAAGCAGCAATTCATTTTAACTTTCGTAGTTTTCAATCGTTTATGTGATTTCTGAGAATTTCTTTTTCATCTTATAATCATTTAATATCATTATCATCATTTTCCATTATCATTATTTTCAATTGTTTTCTTTTCATGGCAGTTGTCCAATGTTTTCGTTTAATAGGATCCTGTGGAACGCTAAAGAATAGCATTTGAGAAAAATTATCCGTTGTATTAGTGCAGAGTGGTAAAATACAATATTTATACTGTGATTTTTTAATATCCGACATTATTATAAAATACAAAACCTTTTTCGCTGATTCAATGAGCAAAGCAAAGCACGAAATCGAATGTAAACAACGATTATTCCCGTTTGTTGTCATTAAGAGTGATGTCACGATATATTATACTGCGTTTTCTCGATAGAGTAAATAATGCAATGTTAAAATTGCTATAAATTCGTAGTTAGATTTCAAATAAAGAAAATGTATGTATTTATTTTCTTACCTTTTCATTTTCTATCATATAAGAATAAAATCAGAAAACGTGCAAATTCTCTATTGTCATAGAACATATTAAAATACTAAATATTTTATTAATCTTTTGTTATAAAATAATTTTTTAAATATTAAACAAAACTTGTTGTATTTTAGCACCCTTAGTCATTATTTCTCCTTGTAATATAAATAGGTCATGTTTTTTACAGCCATACTTCATTTTATTGAGCAACCTACTGATAGTACAGTCCCAGTGGGATCCACTATAGTCCTTCCCTGCAGTGCCACTAGTGATACAGAGACTACTATAAATTGGACCCAAAATGGTGCTTCGCTACCACGTATATTCCGGTATTATGTTACTTCTACGGGATCTCTAACTATAAAAAATGTGCAGAGAAGTGATGCTGGAATTTACCAATGTATTGCAACAAATTCTGAATCTAGTATTGCAGTGTCTGTTAAAATTGATGTTGCCGGTAAATATTAATATTTTATTTTTTGTAAATGAGGATTTTTATTTCATGTTAGAAAAAAATTTTATGCATAAATTTCGTGTTCTTAGTGAGCCAGTGTTTTGTTATATGGTTAAACATCAGAGTTGGCTTGATTTTGCCCGACCCGAAAAACCCAGGTGGTTTAAAAAAAAAAAAAAAAAAAAAACTCGAAAAAATCCAATAAAAAACTCAAGTGGGTTTTTTCAAAATCTTCATTTAAAACTGCACTTTTATCTAACTTACAATAAATATATAAATATGAAACAAGTATTATATACATTAATAGAACATGAACAAATGATTTTTAGAAATATTGGAAGTGCTCAAACTACACTATAGAAAAAAAAAAATTCTGAAAAAACTTATAATTTTCTCATTGAAACACAATAAAAAATTCATATAGATTAAAAATAAATAAGTAAATAAAAGCTGAAAAAATACAGTTGTTTGTCAATATAAAAAAAAACTGTGGGACTCGAGGAATGTTAAAATATAAATAAATAAAAATCAAATTTTAAAAAATTTCTGAAAGCTTTAACACTGCAACACTGTTAAATAATATAGAGGGACAATAATTTAAAACATTTTATGAAAATCTATTTAATACGAAAGATTTAGTGAAGCAACACTAAATAATTATTAAAATCCAGTTTTTTTGTTTTAAAGGGCAGATAAACAGAATTTTAAAATAATTAAAGTACAATTATTTAATTTTTAAAAATTTCTTTTTAACTTAATCATAAAATGACTTTAGAAATTTTAAAACTTTGATTTTAATGAATAATTAACATTTAATTTTTTAAATTGTCTTATTATGAATGATATACTTAATATTTAAAAAAGGACAAAAGAAAATAGTTCTGAAAACTGATAAAACTGAAAAAAACCTGAAAAACCCATCAGGCTGCATTTTTCCCAACCCTGTTAAACATTTATACAAATTTTAATAGTCTCTCTCTTTAATAGTTCTCTCTCTCTTTTTTTTTTTTTTTTTTTTTTTTTTAATATATGATTTATAAATAGTAAATGGCAACACTTGATTAATGATATGTATAATACACCATCAACTACAAAATTAGATAACTTTAAGCTATCAAACTTTTGGAAAGGAATATAGAATAGATTTTTTTACCATGAGTAAAAATTAAATTTGCTTAATATATTAGGCTATAAGGTTATAAAATTAGTATAATGTTAGCTAGTGGCTAGTAAACAAGCTCATAAATTTACATGTTATTTAAATTGGCAGACATATATATTTTCCATATTTTAATGATATAAATTTTTATAATTTAATTACATTGTTTAAAAAGAAAAATTTAAATTCAAAATTTGGGAAAAAGATTGAAGTTTATTTATTTTCCATTACAGTATAGGAGGAAAAGATTAAAATGCTCAGTTATTATTTAGTGTAATGTTTTGTGTGATTGTTAAAAATTATGATTATTTAAATAGTTTTATAAATTTGAATGATGTACATAAGGGCTGAAAATCATAGTGTCAGTTCTTTTTTAATTACATTTTGGTTAGTTTGGTTTTTTAACCCTCTCAGCGTGTAGCCTCAAATAACATTTCTACTTAAAATATAATTTTATTGTCTAAAAAAATAATCTTATTGACTACTCTAGCTTCATGATTTTAAGTTACAATTTTATGTCTCGTGTGATTTGGAGAGAAATTCCTTGCTTTACGCAAATTAGTCTCAAACCATTTCAAAGGTGTCTATTTGAGTTACAAAAATCAAACGCTTAGAGGGTTAATTGCATTTTGGTTCTTAGATTTGGCACAAAAACCAATTAATAAATTTACAAATGTTTTATGTATCAGAAACAAAAATTTTAAATAAATTCTGTTCAGCATTATTCATAATCTTAAGGGAAAACACTCTACTTATTAAGGGAAAACACTCTACTTATTGTTGTCAGCATCTAAGGCCTATGTTATTCTACAGGAAAATATACTAGAATTAATCATTAATTAATTCATTTTTTAAAATTCTATTTTCACATTAAAAAAATTCCAAACCTTGTTCATGTTTTCTAAATATTGATTTTTTAAATTTTTAATATTTCTTTTTAGAGCCAAGAAATGCAGAGAACCAACTAAATGCATTTTTTCACACATTGTAGCTTCAGGATATAGAAAAAACGCAAAAAGCAAACAAATTTAACAGTTTGGAATCGGGGTTGCCACACTACCTGGAAAACCTGGAGAACCTAGAATAGTCAGGGAATTTGAAAATTGACTGTAAAAGTCAGAGAAATGTCTGGGAATTTGAATATTCTTGTTAGATATTACTTACAAACTTTGAATAAACACCATAAAATGCAATAAACTGTTTATTCAAAGTTTGTAAGTAATATTTTTACAACGCCAGTTTATTGATGCTTCTTTATTAAATTCTTGTTAGAATCTGGAAAAGTCAGGAAATTTCCTATGATGATTGTCAAAAAATAAACAGTTTTTCTGCCAATGTAGGGTCAATTTTTCTTTCTTTTCTTTTCTTTTCTTTTCTTTTTTTTTTTTTAAGCTTCCGCCATTTGTTTTAAACACCCCCATCCTTTTTTTCCCGCCCATGAAAGAAATTTCTTATCTCGCTTATAAGCAACAGATGCTATCACTATATGCAACTTTTATTATATGTAACTTTTGTGATTTCAAGTGCTACTATAATGATTTTGCTCTCAACACAACCAATGCTAAATGTACGGTTAGACTGGAATTTTCTTAGAATATTTCTGGAAAACCTGGAAAATTAAGGGAATTTCATTCTCCTGCTTGAGTGGCAACCCTCAGTGGCAGATTTAGGGGGGGGGGGGGGGGGCTCAAAAAAAAAAAAAAAAAAAACACTGTCATTCACAATTGAATATTGCAATTGTAAATTTTTTATTGGTCTAGAATAACATTTTGAAAAGTCTTAGCCCCCCCCCAAAAGTTAAGTTCTGGATCCGCCACTGAACCCTGTGGCATTTTCTGAATGTGAAAAAGGAATTAAAAAAAAACAAAAAAACACTAAGTAACAAGTAATTCTAGTAACAAATTTCCCCTTAGAATAACTTGAGACTTGGCTGTCGAAGATTGAGAAACTTTAAGAAGTAGAGAGAAGAACCGTAAGAGCTTTATGTGTTTTCATCATTTTGGGAAATACAGTATTATAACACTATTATGATTTATACCCTTTTATGTGTGATAAATAGTTTGTTATAAAATCTTTAGAATGTTAACCCTAAAGAAATATTACCATTTCCAGTTGCAAAAAAGAAGCATAATGCTCCTATTACACACAGCATTTTTTCGCACAACTTTTGAGCCAGTTTTGTTGGCTGAAATCGCCACAATGCCCAGTGTAATAGGAGTTGGGATTACGAACAGTTTTTTCCTGGCTAGTCATGAAAAGTTGTTTGTTTGAGCAATTTCTCCTATGATGTTAAACCAATGAGAAGAAAGCGTGTTATACGCACCCAACGAAGACGGGGCCAGTGGCGCAGGTCATTCATTGTTCTCTTCATTCTACCATGTACGCTTCATGTAGACCCCAATCATAGCCTCTTAAACTAGATGTCTTCTGCATGTCTCGGAAACTTGGCAACAGTTCAAGCGGTAGACAGCGCTACCTGGTACAGATTGCGCACTTTTTTATTCAACTGTCACCAATAATTTTAAGAAGTGATATATAATATATATAATCGACGTTTCTTCGATTCTATTTGCCTTTTATGTATATCAAATCCCACATTTAAAAATTTTTGGTGGCTGTTGAATAAAAAAGTTGTGCAATCTGTACCAGGTGGCGCTGTCTACCACCAAGTTTCCGAGCTACGTGGAAGGCATCTAGTTTAGGAGACTATGCCCAAAAAAGTAGATGTGCCTTGACATGTATTGAACACTGTGAAAACCTGTTTTTTTGGGCAATTTTTGACTCAACTTTTGCAACACTCTTTCGCATTTCGGTCTCCAGAAATTGGAGCAAAAATTGGCTCAACTGAAATTTGTGTGAAAAGTTTTTGTGTGTAATAGGAGCATTAGTGTTCTTATTGAAATTTAAAAAAATTCTAAATTTTATAAGTCAGCAATTTAGTTCTACCTTTGTATGTTTTTAATCATATATATTTTGTTTATATTTATTTATTTATTTATCTATTAAATAAAAAAAATTTTGCTTACAAGAGTAAAAAGAAAAGATAGGGGGAATTGTTAAAGGCCCAGATGACAGAAAGTGAATAATTCTATACGTTCACTTGTGTTTAGGATTAAATTACAGTATAATAAACTTTATAATAGAGTGCATTTATATGAAAAGTACACAATTATGGATGTATTATGTAAAACAATTTGAAGTATTTTTTAATAATAATTGTACTTCTTAATTTTAGCTTTATAACATATTTGGAACAGCTGTAATAAAGAAATTAAATTGTCAATTATTGCAAACAACAACAAAAGAAAATATTAAATAAAACGTTCAGTAATATTAAAAATAAGACTGTCTTTTCATGTGAAATGAGGGGGGGGGGGATGTGTACATATGGGGGGTCGATCCAGGCAAAAATTGTGACCCTTTAGGACTAAGAGTCCCTTCATAAAATCCCACTTCATAAAGTGGATCCCTTCACAAAATTCAAATTCATAAAACTGGCCCTTTTCATAAAATTTTGTGTTAGAAAATTGGCCTCTTTATAAAAATTTTCCCAATTTTTTAGGATTATATAAAAGTGACTGCTAAAACAGAAAGTTTTACACAGTAATTTTTTTTCCTACAAAAATAGATATAATTTCACAAAAGTATTCTATTTTTCACAAAAATGGACCCCAAAGATTAAAACGTAGATCAAATCTCCGACATCAAATCAAAATTTGAACTACAAAAAAAAAAAAAAAAAAAATTGTGTATTTTTAAAATTTAAAATAAAATTACAACATAAAAATACACTGATTTCTTAAAATCAATTAAAACGTACAGCAGGAGGGGGGGGGGGGGGGGGAAGTCAGAAATAAAAATACATAAAGAGAAAATGGCTTCCAAAATTTACTTTTATTTGGAGAAATTATATAGTGTTTATTTAAGCTAATAAGAGAAAAGTATGAAAATGGCAACAGATTTCTTAGGTGCATCCTTGTCGGTTTTCAAGTAGCACATTGAGGCCCGCTTAACGTAGTGCATTCACTAATTTGTGCTTATAGGGCCTATTTTTTACGGGGTTATCTAATTGTGAATACATTCTTGTGTACCCAAGACACCTGTGAATGTCTCGAAGAGTAAATCCTGATCATATGCTCAACTTAGCCCCGCCGGTGTTTCTGGAGAGACCAAGGGATCAAGAAGCAATTGAAGGAAACAATGTAGAGCTCTTGTGCCTAGTAGAAGGAATACCCCAGCCTGTTTTAACATGGACAAAAAAAGGTATGTGTATTCATTTTTTAATCTTTATCTCTAATGCATATGCTAATTTAATTGATTTTTTTTTATGTGGGATCCGGACATAATATCGTGGGACAAAATATCGCATAAAAAAAATAGTATGATCTATTTGAAAATTTTATTTTGTGTCACGTGTTATCTCTGAAGGGGGGCCACAGGGCATTATAAATATTAATTAATTAATTAAAATAAATAATTAAATAAATCATAGAGTTGAATTTCATTATTTTATCTATGTTTATTTTTAAGTTATTTTATCGTTTACTTTTCACTATTCAAAATACATTTTAAAAATCGTGTACATCACCGCTGACATTAAAGCTGAACACTGTTCACAAACTTGAATTAAAAATTTTAAAATTAATAAGCACGATTGAATTCATTATGACTAATCTTGACAAAAGTTAATAAACATAGTTTTTAAACTATTTTAAGTAAAATGTATAAAAATTTTTGTTGTAGGTTTGTCAGAATGTTAGTGCTCTGACTAAGGTATGTGTTGTCATGAAATTTTATACAACATTACCAATAATTACCAACTCATTTTTGCTTTGTATTCATTTACATTGGCGATATTTTGTCCTGCAAGATTTTGTCCCCAACCTGTCAACTGTTATGGTACTCTTCAGTATTCTAGTTTTAAAAGCCAGTTTAATATTACAGTTCCCACCGCTTATTAAAATCACATTCGTTCTGTGCCAAAGTGATTTTATTAAGCAGCTGATTTTTATATCTGGCGAACGTTCCTGCCCTTAAGGAAAAGGTATTACTTCCTTGAATTTGTAAAGAAACTTCAAAAGGTAACGAATAATATAATTAGTAAACAATATTAATTTTTGGTAGATAATTAACTGTTTCTTCGATATAAGTAAATTAAATGCATTGTACATTCCTGTGCCATTTCGTTAGTCATCATTACTTTACCAAAAGTTCATGCTGTTCTTATAAATTAAAAATCTTTCTGTTTAAACCTCATGAATTATAGTAATTTCAAAATAAAGACTAGAAATTGCCTTATAATAATTAGAAAAAAAAAATCATTTCAAATCAAATTTGTATTTTATTACTGCACTTTGAAAAATATGTTCCTTGAAATTGTTACGGAGATAAGTTGCGGGGAGTGTTTAATTTGTAACTGTGCTGCAAGTATAAAATTTTGAAAATTAGTGATAACGGAGGGTTTGTTGTGCTTTAATTTCATTTTCTATTAAAAAAAAAATATAATCACAATGTAAATAAAAAAAATAATATTATTTGCATAAATGATATTATTAACTGCTGAGAAGATATTTTTAAGTTTATTAACCGGCGATGCTGATTTTATTAAGCGGTGGCTTTAAAAGTAATTTTTATTGATTTGATTCCGTTCCTGGCGATTTGATCAGATTAAGCGGCTGATTTTATTAACCAGTGATTTTATTAAGCTGTGGTTACTGTATATGATTAAAAACTAATTATAGGTAAAGAACCAATTGCATAGGTCTTCAAAAATCATACTTTTTTTATTTTATTTCATTTATTTCTCCTTCATTGCTTTGGGTGTTTCCAATGCGTTTTCAATTGACTAAATGCAAAAAATGCTAGTCTTTCATTTCTATCACATAATGGTTTTTCAAAAAGTAAAAAATCTGGAAAATTGCATAAAACCCAATAACAGAATCTAAACTCAGGGTGGCCACTGGTCAGGGAAAGTCAGGGAATCGTGGAAAAGTCAGGGAATTTTGACAATTTTTGTGAAAATAGAGCATATTTGAGAGCTCGTTATTAAAAATGGCTAAGTTATTCGCTAACTTTGTGAAGTTGTTTCAGAAAAAACAGTATTAGTCAGGGAAAATGGTGAAAAATAGTCATGAAAAAGTCAGGGAATTTGAAAATTTTCTAATGTTGCTGACTTTGAAACTGCACATATAAAATACATTAACATTGGCTATTGCTTATGCATTACCTTTTAAATGTCTCTGGATCTTTACATCAAAGCTCTATTTAAAGTTTTTTTTTTTTTTTGTACACAAGGCAAACTTAAAATTGTAAAATTTAACTACATTTTAAAAATTCAGTTAAATTCCAATGATTGGTTATCTAAGGCAATTAAGTAAGCCTGTGTATAAGCATCTGCTGCAACAAATTTTTGTGCATGTAACTTAAACTAAGAGATTTTATTAACAAAAATTATACAGCTTGTTCTAAACTACTCTGAATCCAAAAAAATTAGTATGGAAATCCATGGGATATTTGATTCACAGAATTAAGCTGGTTAATGAATATTGGGAGTACAGAGCAAGGAGGGGAAAAATATTTATTATGTTACTTTAAATATTTTATACAAACCATATTCATTGTTTTTTTTTTTTTTTTTTTTTTTAAATAAGACCTTCCTTTGAAAACTGGAAACCGAATCCAACTTTTGAAGAACAATTCTATTTTGAGTCTACAGCAAGTGAATAAGCTTGATGAAGGAATTTATACATGCCATGCTGAAAATGCTGCTGGACAAAGAAATTCCAGTGCTTTGCTTATGATCAGAGAGAATGGTAAAAACTATATACCAGTATATAATTTTAAATTTTCTCATCTAAATTAATTTCTTCCTTATTTTCTTGTGTCATTGTTATTGGTGATGTTTTAAATGTGGTCAACATTTATTGAGGTTATTTTATAAAATAGCTAATCTAAAAAAAGGGATAAAATAAACCTTAAGTAACCTTTTAAAAAAAAAAAAAAAAAAAAATCTGTCCATGATTATGTATTATTATAATTACAATATTATAACGTATAACAACAAATATAAATTGAAAGTCATATTTTTTTTGTTTTGTACAAAATTATATGTACCTTTGCTGTGCCATATATGTATGAATTTTATGTAAGTTATTAATATGGGTTTCAATGATAAAGTATCTTTAACTTGTGTATGTATGGTAACCTTGTGTATGCATACCTTGTAACATACGTACCAATTTCCAGCTCATTCAAGCAAAGCATTTAGACATTATTGCATTCACTCACATACATACGTCACTGTAAAAATAGCTAAAAGGAACTCCTAGGAGACCTCAAAATGTATAAAAACATCAAAATCTCTAAGTTGAATTCTTTCATGATTACAATAGTTTCTTTACATGTGCAGTGGCAGACCTACAACTCTTGATACCCAGTGCGAAAATGCCCCTACTATTTAGAGCCCCTCCTCCCCCACAAACACACACTTCTTCACTTAAATTTATTATTATAAAAAGGCACTGAAATAAATTTTAAGATTGATTCAGAAGCCAAACACCCAACAAGAAGGCCAAGGGCATTGGTACCACTTGTGCTGCCTTAATTAGGCTTTACATAAATGAATATATATATTATTATTATTTATTTATTTATTTATTTTTTATTTTTTTAGTTGTCGCTGTATGGTCACATTTTGTACATTAGGCTCTTTAGACATGAACCTACAGCTTAAAGAACTGCAGGGAATTTTTTAGGTTAAAATAATGGCACGGAAACTTCACCAAATATATGTACTTAAAGGATAATTTTTTCCGGAGGCCCCCTCATGACCTGGGGCCCGGGGCAGATCACCCCCTCCATCCCACCCTTCGTATGCCCCACTGTACATATGTATGTTCAAAAAGTAAAAATGGACCCCTTAGAAAGATCCCCTTCATGGAGAGCACACCATCCAGTACCAGGACTCTTATATAGTCAATCAGCCTTCACACCTACACTATCACATAGTTGAAGTATGGAAAAGACTAAAACTGAAGAATGTTTGTTTTTCAAATTTTTCCATGCACTTCTGTAGTAATTCTCAAGCAATTTACAAAGACATAGAGAAAAGCTTACTTCTAAAGAGATCAACTAAAATATACTGCTGTTTGAATTATTTATGGGGAAATTAAAAACATACTTCATGATCCCCTCATTGTGAGAAAATTTAAATATCTTTAAAATTGAGTAAATTAGAGCAACTTTATCATTTTTATAATACAATGATATGTGATTATACAATCTTCTTTTCTAGAAATTTTTAGATGATTATACATACGATAATGTAAAGTAAATAAGCTATTTCTGGCTCTAAATATATAGGTTTCAAACTATTTCTTGATCAGTTAAAATATATTATATATATATATATGTTAAAGTCATTGAAAAACTTTTTTTTTTTTTTAAGTCATACTACTAACTATAGAAGGAAATATATGAACGTAGGGCTAAATCTTACATTTATAGAAAATTATTAAAATTCAATAAATTGCTTTTTTTTAATAGACAAATTGTCTGTTTAGTTCACAAATTAAAAATAATAATAATAAAATTAAAATTAAGTTTGAATTGCTTAAGTGTTTTGTTTAATTTCTTTTTATAATTAAAAAAAATTTGGAAGGGAAAAAAAAAAGAGTATAATTGTCGGTTTTTTGGCTCAACCTAGAAAACCCTAATTTTAGGTGCAATAGTTTTTTGGGTTGAAAAACGTTATTTTTTAAGTAGGCATTCAGAGTAAAAAACAATGTTGTTACTGCTAATGGAAAATCGAAAAGAATTATTTGTTCTTTATTTACTCTGAACGGTATTTTATAATAAATAAATAAAGTCAGTATTATTATTAAATTACATTATCATAATTTGTGTAGAGATTAGTCATAAGTTCAAAAATTTACCAAATGATTTAGTTAACTGTAAAGATATTTTACGATCTTGGGGTGGGGGGGGATTATAGTCAGCTACGTACATTTAAATTAATTTAAGTGTGTAAAGTTAATTTTCCTTTACAGTATAGGATTTGTTATTCAGACGGCTTAGAACATGGAGTATTCTGGATAAGGTTTTTTTTTTTCATAATTCGAAATACTTTACTATAAGTATAAAAAAAATGTCTGAAATAATTTTTTTAAATGCAAATAATAAATATGCATAATATAGTAAATAAATACATTACTTATATATTTGTTCATTTAATAAATTATTAACACGAAATAAAAAACATTTGTAATTACAATTTAAATTAGACAATAATAGTAATAATAAATGAAAAATAAATAATCATTTGTGAAATTTAACTTTTTTGACTTAAAGGAGAATCCTTTGATTTGGATTTTACAAATATATCTCTGATAATTTTTTGCTTATAGCGTTTCTCTTTACTAATTGTTCATAAATTTTTTCAAATATTTTTAGAACATAATGCTAAATATTTTATGAAAAGAATTCTACAAATAATAGAAACTAATTTAAAAAAAAAAAAAAGATAATTTGTATAACAAACTGGACTTTATACGTGAAAACTCAGCTCGAGGATAAAATTTGTCTGCTGGTGGGTAATAATATATACTTCATAAAGTATGAAATATATATTATTATATCTGTTATTGTCTATTAAAAAATACCATAAAAATTCATTTTCTAATCATTTAAAAATTATCAAGTAATTATTTGGACATTTTTTCTGCTAACCATATTTCTCCAGAATAACATTGTAGCATTAAAAAGAGTATATTGCAAGAATATAATACTAATTGTTACTATTGTATTTCATTTCACTCGTAAATTTTATTATAATTTAAAATTTTAGTTAATGTTTTGCATTCTAGATACCGGGATTTCAGATAACCAGATCCTATACTGTAATTAAAAGAAAAATTATTATATTCTATTTAATGTTTCGTTTGAAAATATTGTTATAATAACTATGGTATTTTTTATTGTAAATACTAGTACCTCCTGTGTTCACAAGTACACCCAATGACCAACAAGTGAATGTTGGATCAAGTGTCGAATTCCCGTGCCATGCAAAAGGTCAGCCTTTACCCAAAATAAAGTGGAAGAAAGATGGAATCTTCATGTCTTCAGAATCCGATCATCACAGAGTGAGCTCAAATGGAGATTTATACATGTTCAATATTCTACCTGCTGACGATGGATTGTATGAATGCATTGCTGAAAATGATATTGGAACTGCTTCGGTGGCTGTAAGACTTAGTGTTGTATCAGGTAAGAATCATGTGTAATATATGTTTAGTGTCAAGAAAAAACTAATTGGACTATAACTTGCATTTTATTTTTTAGGTTAAATGTGAATTTAAGCTTAATTTAATTTTATAAAAAAATTCACTTTACAACATGTATAAAATGATACATTTAATTAAAATTACAACTTGTCAAGGCCTTTCGCCCTGACCATTCAAGCATCATCAGGACAAAGCCTTTTTTTTTTTTGTTACGAGTACAGCAACATTTGAATTAGGGGAAGCCGGGGTAATAAGAGACAGGGTCAAGAGACGCAGTCAAAAAACCCACCAAAAAATATACTTAGACAGCATTAAAAATATGTAATATTAAGTATCATGTGTATTCTTTACTACAATACACTTATTGAAAAGTTTATAACATATTTTGAATTATTTTTATTCAACGAAAAAAACCCTTCACTTTGAACTTACCCTGAAAGTTCGTGACTTTTTCTAAATTTTTCTTTATTTTTCTTTGTAAATAAGATGTTTGGGCTTTATTAATGTGTAACCTTTTGACCAAGACTATGACTTTTGATGCACAATTTTTTAAAACCTTGAAAGCATTCTTTATTTACATGTTCTAGGCATGTTTCTTATTACCCCATTTTTATTTTTTGTGGGGGTAATAAGAGACATGAGTATCTTATTACCCCCACTGTTAATTCCTGTGTCCCCCCCAATTGTAGTTCCTGTTAATTCTGGCTGACTAGTTTACGAAGAGTTTACCTAGTGTTAGGCCCAGTCTAAGTTTACCAAGAGAACATTTTTTTTTTTTTTTTTTTTCACTTTAAATCAAAAAGCAATTTCACTCATTAGGCTAGACCATATTTAGTTGATATGATTATGTAAATTTATGTTTAGAATGTGTATAAGTTAGTATTTTGTCATTAATACTTCATTACATAATAAATAAGTTCATATTTTCGACTACACTTTAGAAAATGGGTAAGATATTTTCTGCCCATTTTAGAAATTATATTGATGTTTTTGGTTAATCCCTAGGTTATGTTCATTATGTAGAACTATCATTAAGTATAATATTATATTATTTAGGACCTAATATTAAAAGAAATGAATTTCACAAACATATTTATGACAGTTAATTTTCGAGCAAACATATTTTTTGAATGGATGTAAATAATAAAAATTTAAAACTATTGGCTGATTCAGAATTGTTTCCAGATATCTTTAATTATCTCACATGATTTTACATTGCTATATATGGACAGTTACAAGCCTGGTCTCTTATTACCCCACGTGGGGTTATTAGAGACAAGGATTTAATGAAAATTTAAAAAAAGAATTTAACAAAAAAATTAAGTTCAAAAATCACCTAAAAAATCAAGAGGAGTCCATTTAATGAAATTAATACGAGATATTTATTTCAAGTTATTTAGATTAATAGTATAGATTTTATTAATATTTTTTGTCTCTTATTACCCCTTTTGTCTCTTATTACCCCGGCTTCCCCTGTAAATACTAAAGATTCATAGTACAGTTACAGTTATTACCGCTGAAAGTACAAGGCCTTATGAAGGCCTTGACAAGTTATAATTTTAATTAAATGTATCATTTTATATGTGTTGTAAAGTGAATTTTTAAATAAAGTTTGTGGTTTTTCTACAATGGCATGCGTGTTTAAGATATCTCTATGTGAGATAAGATTTTATATATTAATTTAATTTTATCAATTATTGATTTTGAAAACAATCCTGTTCGTTTTTATTCAGTCGTTTTAATTTTTTTATTCTTATATGAAATAGAAAATTAAAGTTAGCTTTAAAGAAATTCATTATTTAAAAAGGATTGATTTCTTTTGTTTTTAAAGCTAAAAAAATATATGCTAGCAAGAAAATTTGGCTTTTGATGACTTAGTATTTTTTCCATTAAGTTTTCTCTCTTGCTTGGTTATGTATTCAGTTCAGTTCAATTATTAAATCAGTTCAAACTACTACACCTGAAAATAAGAAAAATTTCAGCTAGATGCCAATAGTGAGGAGACCCTTACATTTTATTTGCCACTTTTTCACAGCTTAATAATAGCCAATAACCATTAGACACTGTTAGCTCAGTAGCTACTTTTCTACCAATTTTTCCTTAATTATATAAGATGTATGTGTAAGAAATAGCACAAAAATAATGATTTATATAAAAGCTAACTAATAAAACATGACGGAAATAAATTGAAGCTACAGAAATTAATCCGCGTTTGTAATGATCGACAGTTGGCGCCTTTTCAGCTTTTGTTGTTAGTAAATATAATAGCCACGTGTATTTATTATTGTTCTTTTTGTTATTCTACTTAATATTCGTACTATAATTTCTCCACCATTACATCATGGAAAATGGATTGCTTTTGGAAAAAAATATTTCAGTTTATTCAAAGTTCGATCGGAAGTAGATTTTTAACTGAAGCTGAACAAATATTAGTTTCAAATCATCTGATTAATTCTTTACTTCCATTAGCCGAAGCAACTGAAATTTCTCATTTGGAAATAAATGAAAGCTTAATTCTGGATTTCTTGATCCTTTGGAGTTACACTGGAGCACACAACAGTATGTGTTATCTTTTTTACCGGATTTATTCATTTTTATTCAATAAATATATGTGAAACTAAACATCGGCAAGCAGTGGTGGTTTGATGAAAGCCGAATTAAAGCATGCTAATTGTAATTTCACCTCAGCCCACCAGAGGGTGAACATTTCATTACAATCGCGGATAAGCTTTACTTAGAAATTAACAGTAGATCATGGAATCCACTTTAAAAGTAATTTTCTCTTGCAGAAGCATTATCGCTATCAGTGTGCTATTCCTTATTTTTTATTTTCTTTTAACTTATTTCCTTCCACTTTTTTTATCTGAAACAATTTCTGAGCTTTTCTTAAAAAGTTGTGTACCCTCCTTTGAAGGCCTATGATCTGAATTCACACATGTACAGTCTCAAATGACAGATGTCAACAAAAATGACTTTTCTGTGATAGACTTTAATTCTGAAATAAAGTAATGAAAATTGTTCATTTTTGTATTTTTATTGCTTTGTAGCATTTTTTAACCACTTCACCAACCACTGTAGTATGTGGAAGGCTACGTTTCCCCCGAGTTATCTCAGGATGGCCGGTGAAGTGGTTAAAGAATACATTGCTTTTCATTTAATAATGCAAAGTTTATATATAATATATATTAGAAAAGTACTGAATATTCGGTATTTGACCTATTCAGCCATATTACCGAATATTCGGTTTGGACGAATATCAAATTATTCGGCTAGCTGGAATATATAAAAATTTAATTTTTTTAAATTTTTAATCATTTGAAAAATTCAGCTATTTTTTATTATCATTAAATTAAGATTTTTTGGGTAATTAAGAAATAGATTATATTTAAAATGAAAACAAATATTTTATCTAGTTTCAAGTAACATGAAAGAAAATTATTAGTTACATTAATAATAACCATTATTAATATCTAACAAAAGTTGTCTTTATCAATAACAGTATAACAATATATGTTTCTAAAGTTCAGTTAAGAAAGAGCATACATAACTTAGTACATAATGTTGCCAACTAGGAGGAAACTTCAAGAGATCAAAGAAAGATCACATCCAACTCTGGCAAGAAAAATGACGCAAGTCATAAAATAGCAGTTTTGAACTTGTAGTTGAAAAATGCATATGAAGTTCCCCAACATGCACAAAAAAAATCACATTTCTATCTCATAATTTATCCACTAGTGCAAGAGGCATTTTCGTGAGTTTTAATAGAGGTTAGCCAATATGTTGTTACTTTTAAATTGATTTTTCTCAAACACTGCATTTCTGGGTTGCTTTTTTTTTTTTTTTTTTGAGTAGGCAAGACAAAATATTGTTATCTAAGAAATTTTATGTGTTTTTCAAGAAGCTTAACAGTTAATGATTTTCTTTGATTGTGAATTCAGCTTTACACCACTACTTATGTATAGTAATATTGCTTAATACTTTTCACATTTATTTAAACCACTGTTTCTGAATAGTAGTTTTTAATATTTTTTTCATAGTTAAAGAAAATAAAATATTACTAAATGTAAATGGTATTACTGAAAAAGTTTAGGTGATTGACACCTGAATATAAGAGTAAATCAACCAGCCAAATAGGCTGAATATTTGGCATTCGGCCAAAACTGCTATTTAGTGCATCCCTAATACATATATATTGTCTCTCTTAAAAACAGTACATGATAGAGCAATTTTGGTGACACATTTGGAATCGGGAATGTCAAAATCATATGGTTTACCCCCCTTCCCCCCCTTTTTTTTTTTTTTTTTTTGCACGGAGAAAATATTTGTTTTATTTTTTACTTATATATTTCTTTTATTCACTGACCAGTATTATTTATGTTTCTGCTTTTTCTTCTTTTCTTTCTCAAAGCTTTCATGAGAAACTTCACATTATGTATAATATTACTTTTTTTTTTTTTTTTTTTTTTTTAAAGATTCCCCATACGTTGCTAGACCTGGAGATAGATATATTATTACAGCTTTCGATGAGGCTCGTCAAGAAGTTGATAAAGCTCTGAACCACACATTATTTGAATTGTTTGGGGATTCTCATCGTAGAACACCTGGAGAATTGCTTCAAGCTTTCCGCTTTCCAACAAATGAGGCACGTGAATCTGCAAGAGCAGCTGAAATCTATGAGAGAGCTTTAGAAATTGTTTTGCAACATGTAGAAAATGGTGCTCAATTTAATATATCTAGTAAGTTATCTTTTTACTTAATTTATAGAAACGTATCTTTCTTTTTTTTTTTTTAACTGGCAGAATTTCCTAGGTAGTATAAGAAGTAGTATTAAGAAGTATAATTAAGTAGTATAAGAAGTAGTATTAACAGGGTTTAAACTGCCATTAGTTTTTTTAGCATTATTCTAAAAGGTATCATATTTTGCTAAAACATGTTGGTCAGAATTTTGCTGAAAAGCTAAAACTGGATAACTGTATAAAATGTCTCTATATAATAACTCGAATTTTTTTTTTTTTTTCAGGCAAAAACTACGAAAGGACTGAAATTTTTGGCAATCATTATTTATATAGTAATTTGGATTTATTTTTAATTTTTAATGATTGAATTTAAATGCAAAAATATTTAAAAGTATGTTAGAATTCAGAATTTGCTTCATAGAAGCATTTTTAGCACTAGTATTTCACGATTATCTACCACTACACTTTACTTGATTTTTAAATTGCCTTTTCATTTTACACATATGATATGAGTTGAGTACCTCTTTTTCTATTGTTAAAATCAAAACATAGTTTCCCTGATTCATATTTTTAAAGTCACAAATATGGATGCTTGGTTAAAATCATCAATGAATAAAAGAATGGAAAATAAAACTGAGGATAACAAAGCTAAGTAAAAGAAATCAATGGTATCCAAAGAATTAACTTTCGAAAAAGCTAAAATAGTGCTTGCCTATTTTCGCTAAAATGCTAAAGTAATTTTTTTGCCAGGTTAAACCCTGAGTATTAAGAAGTATAATTCAAAGAAAATATTTTTTATATTTTTATAATAAGGATAAATAAGTTTTAATTTGCTTGTATAATAAATTTTAATCTAAAATATTCACCCAATTTGGAGATGTATAATAATTGAAATAGGATAAAAATAAATTTTAAAAGAAAATGGCAAGATTTATTTTGAACAGGATTCCCACGGGTCAGGGAGAACAGGAAAAGTCAGGGAATTTGAAATTACTGAAAAAAAGTCAGGGAAATATCAGGGAAAATTGTAAATATTGCTCAGAAATATGGAAAAATGATGATAGAAACCTGGAAAATGCTTTTTGTGCATTCAATTTATATTGCAAGTCACGTTACTATATTGTCTTTTATGTCGCAAGCTGTACTCTGTTTTATACCGTGAGCTATTTTTTATGTAGCACACCAAATTTTGTGACTGGAATTTTCGAAAAATAGACCTGGAAAACCTGGAAAAGTCAGGAAATTTTATTTTTGACATTGAGTGGGAACCCTGTTTGAAGTGTATGTAGTCAAGGTTTCACAATACAAGTAACTTATAAACTACTTACAAACAGCACAGTAATAATCTGCATGCCATTATATTCTGCATGATGATAATGGACTTTTTTAAAATAGATTTTATTTTAACTTTAAAAAATTAAAAATGGAGTAACTGGTGCTGACGATAAGGGGGGGGGGGGGGAGGCCTGAATGAAAATACTTCACCAATTAACAGTTACATTAGTAAAGCTGAAAGTAAGGTTTTGTTTTGTATTATAAATAAGATTTTATTTTATTCATTTTTAGTTAAAAATTTAAATTTTGTTCCAATTCTGTCCAGAGGTAAAACCAGGTCTGTTAAAAGACCCTTCATAAAAAAAAAAAAAAAAAAAAAAAAAAAAAACTTCACAAATTTTTCTACTCCTAGAAAAGGACCCCCCTTCTTGAAACTTTTTCTCTTAAAACAGACTTTTGATAAATCTCTTTCATTTCGAAAATTATCTTCCATGGAGCGAACAGGCCACCTGAATAATCAGAAGCACTTTGCTGTATTTCCCCCGAAAAGCTGATGTTCAATTTCTAATATATGGAAGAATTCTGTGCATATGTGTGCTTAGTTTTATAAAAGTGGATCTTCACTGTCTAAAACAAAACCTCATTTTAATTATAATTTTAGTTCTGTAAAATTATTTTTCACAATTACAGAAGAAGGAGGACCCTAGCCAAAAAGTTCGGAAGAACTTGATTTCCACACTAAATTTAAATTTGCAAAGTTACCTATAGATTTTTCATAATTTCACAAAAGCAAGACCCTGTCTGAAAAGTTTAGCCAGACAACTGATAACTGCAGCTACTAAATTACTGTGTAATTCCTTTTAATATAGTAATTAAAGTATTTTTTAAAACAAGAAAAAAAAATTATATTTCATTGTTACTATATATAATTTTTTTCTGAAGTGTGAGAACTATTTTATCTACTGAAATTTATTTTTTCCGACTGAGTGAAAATAATGCCTGGACCGGGAGTCGAACCCCGGATCTTTGACTTACAAGGTCAAGGCTCTACCAATTGAGCTATCCAGGCCGACAACTGGTCACCATTACTCAATCAGACCACCTTTAGGCAGAAACATCTGGTCTATCATTTAGATAGCTCAACAGAAAAAATATGAATGATTAAATATGATTTTCTTCCAATCAGTTGATTGTGATTTTAATAAAAATTGTATTTCTTTCTCCCATTGTTTAATGGTGTTTTCCTTTACCTGTGGCTTATTTCTGTTGAGCTATCTAAATGATAGACCAGATGTTTCTGCCTAAAGGTTGTCTGAGTGAGTAATGCTGACCGGTTGTCGTCCTGGATAGCTCAATTGGTAGAGCCTTGACCTTGTAAGTCAAAGATCTGGGGTTCGACTCCCGATCCAGGCATTATTTTCACTCAGTCGGAAAAATTAAATTTCATTAAATATGATTTTCTTCCAATCAGTTGATTGTGATTTTAATAAAAATTATATTTTATCTACTGTTTGTTGTATAACAGTTCAATGATATCATATCCTTGGATGATGTATTTTGTATGGTTCTACTTAAGAAAGAAATATTGCTAAAATTAGCAAAAAATGGGCACATTTTGTGATCATAAAGACTTTTAGCATTTTCTCAATTCAAAATCAAACGCAGATATTTAGACATTATCTATAAAGCAAAGTTTGCTTTTGTAATAGTAGTTATATTTATTGCAGTAAATAAATATATGTATTCATATTCATTGTATTTTTATTTAGATTTCAACTACAAAGATATATTGTCGACTGAAAAATTAGAATTATTAGCAAATTTATCTGGTTGCCTTGTGCATAGAGAATCTTCAACCTGTCCAGATATGTGTTTCCACCGTAATTACCGAAGCTTTGATGGCCGTTGCAACAATTTCAACAACCCAAGATGGGGATCATCTCTCACTCCATTTATTCGTCTAATGCCTGCAGTTTATGAAAATGGATTTAATACACCTATTGGTAATATTCTTTTCTTTACTATTAGGTTAAACTTTATCTGAAAACTTTTAATTTCAAATCCTTTATTATCTTGGGGGAGTGGGGTATATATTTTAAGAATTCAACTTATATGTCTCTCCACAGCTGTCTTTTCTCAAAATATTTGCTTTCAAATTTTCATTCTCATCAATTTTACTGTGAGGTGGGACCATGGGTGAAAGTTTTCAGTCTATTGACTGAATTCAGTCTTTTTTTTATGTGTATATAATACATATAGGCCAATTTTATGGAATTAATCTTTGTTAGGGGCAAATAAAAGTCCCAATTTTTTTTCTGAATCAGCCCCTATTAATGTTAATTCAATTATATTAATAAATAATTTTGCTAACTTTTCATACTTATGCTTATTAATGTAACCTTTGGAAATGTATGTTTTGAATATCTACATACATTATGTATGCGTTTATTATATTTTACCCAATATTACAATATATATATATACTATATATAAACATATATATATTAATATATATATAAACATATATATATTAATATATATATATATATATATATATATATATGTGTGTGTTGCTACGTGGTTTCATTGGTGTTCATCTGCTTTGAAATTTTGCTTTTTTAAATCCATATGGTTCCTGTTCTGGTTGTGGCAGGCTGGGGGAGTGTTGCCGGCGTAAAACTAGTGTAACCCCACAGGCAAGTCACAAGTCTTGCCGCCTGCCTCCTTCTTCCTATCTTGTGTTTCTTGGGTTGTTTTTTCATTAATTTTGATAAGTTTATGGTTTTAAGTTAAGATTTGTTGTTTTACTTTATTGATTCGTTTGTTTTGCAGGCTGTTAATTAATAGATCTGGTTTCTGTACATTAGTGTATTTCATCCACTGATGATATATATACATATATTTTTTTATTTAAATCTTATTGGTCATTGGTGTTTCAGTGATCTTGTATCTGTTGCTTGGCTTCTATTATGCTTAATAGATCATCTTTATTATATATATATATATACTTCAGTCCAGCGAAAATTTTTTACTATCACCCATGGGTGGGACAGAAGGAAAGGGGATAGAGAGATAATATTTGAGGTATTTATCAAACATATACTATTTAAGTATATTACAAAAAAAAATTGTCGGTAAATATTGCAAAATGATGTTGCAGTAATTCTCCCAAGGTATGTTGATTTCAGGCAATCTGTGTCAGGCACTATATATGGTGCCAATTTGAATCTGGTAGAATGAAAAAAAAAAAAAAATCTATGTAATCTACATGAGTGTAGATAGTGAACCATGCAGAGGATTTTAAAAATATTGATTTTTGTGTAATTGGTGAGTGTTTGAATAAAGTCATTCAATTTTCACCAAAAGAAAGAACAGTCAGTTGTTAATAAATATTGTCTGAATTAACTAATTGAAAATCCTCTACGTGGATCACATTGAAATGTTATTTCAAAGTTATGGTTAAGTTTTCAAATAAAAAGATTGAAAATCGTTGGAGTTATGCTGTGTGCCGTTTTGAAAAATCATATTTCAAGAAAAATGTGTTATAATAGACATGAAAAAATGAAAAAATTTTACTTTTTGAAATGCTTTTAACTATACCCAAACACTACACTATTGACACCCATGGAGGTTTTGAAGAAGTTCCAATTCAAAAAGTGGGCATTCCTCAGCTGATATAGAATTGGTGCAGATAGGCCATTTCGTCACCCAAGGCGTAGAAGAGCCCTTGGAATTGCACAGAACATTTCCCCCCCTCTCCTTTAGATTTTTTGCTTCATATTTTAAAAGGTTCAGAGCATCTTTTAGGCCAATAATAATAATAATAATAATAAATCTTCGTCATCCCAAGGCGTAGAAGAGCCCTTGGAATTGCACAGAACAATTTCTTTTTTTTTTCCCCCAGGAGTTAGATTTTTTGCTTCATATTTTAAAAGGTTCAGAGCATCTTTTAGGCCAATAATAATAATAAATTTACAGTGGTGTTACCAGGACCTGATTAAGCTTTGAAGCTAGAGGAAGCTCAGTATCATTTCGGGGCCCCTTTCATTTCGCAAAATGATCTTGTTTTTCTGTTAAATATTATAATATAAAAATGCTATAGACCAAAAATTAGTGTGTGTTTATATATATTTTTTTCATTCATATATCTGGATGGTTTCTACACACAACATTAAAATCGTATAACTTATTAATTAAGAACATTCAGATTTTTTGGGGTTAAATAATAGATTTTTCCCGAAATAGTGAGTATTTTACCTTGCTTTATGCAAAATTTCTTAGAAGAAATTCAACCTCAGTGTGAAAATCTGAAACAGAAAATTCAAGATCTTGTTTTTAGTCATTTTGGGGCCCCCTCTTAAATTTTAGAGGGGAAGCTTGTGCTTCCTGAGCCTTTTGGATAATCAGGCCCTGGGTGTTACCCCTAAACTCAGTAAATTGAAGTCATGAAAAAAAAACTTTGGAACAATGTTTTCAATATATTCCTGAACAAATATATTCCTTTCAATATATTCCTGTAATTTTTTTATATAACTGAATTTCTCAAAAAAATGAGATTATTATTATTCTTATTTTTAAAGTAAATGATTTTATTTACTTTGTAGTATATTAATAAATTCATTGTTATGAATTATGTTCTCTTCTTTAACTAATTGTAATAATCAATTTATACATAGATTAAATAAACATATTTTTTACATATGAATTAATGCAATTTTTTTTTTCTCATTTTAAGGTTGGTCTAAAACTAGTCTCTACAATGGATTCCGTAAACCCAGTGCACGTCTTGTTTCTACTAGAATTATCTCAACCGATTTTGTATCTAAAGATGATGATTATTCACATATGCTTATGCAGTGGGGACAATTTTTAGATCATGATCTTGACTTTTCAATGCCATCTATTAGCCATGCAAGTTTTGTTGATGGAATTGATTGTGCAACCTCTTGTGAACAAGCTACACCTTGTTTCCCCATTGAAGTGCCACAAGATGATAGACGAATAAACAGAGTCAGTTGTATGGAGTTTGTTCGTTCCAGTGCTGTTTGTGGATCAGGTTTAACTTCAGTGTTTTTCAATACTATTCAGCCTCGTGAACAGGTTAATCAACTAACTGCTTTTATCGATGCTTCAAATGTTTACGGCAGCAATGAAAGATTAGCTCAACACTTGAGAGAGATGAGTACTCGGAGAGGATTGCTCAGATCTGGAATTTTGATGCATACCGGAAAGCCCCTGTTGCCTTTTAACGATGGACAACCTATAGACTGTAAAAGAGATTTATCTGAAAGCAGCATTGATTGCTTTTTAGCGGGAGATGTCAGAGCTAATGAGCAACTAGGCCTGTTATCTATGCATACCCTTTGGATGAGAGAACATAACAGAATTGCTAGAGAGCTCTATAATTATAACCCTCATTGGGATAGCGATAAAATTTATCATGAAGCTCGAAAAATTGTTGGAGCAGTAATGCAACACATCACCTATGCTCATTGGTTACCCAAAATATTCGGGAAAAGAGGATATGAAAAACTCGGACCTTATGAAGGATATGATCCCAATGTGGATCCATCTATTTCAAATGTTTTTGCGACTGCTGCACTGAGATTTGGTCATACACTTATTAATCCTGAATTATTGAGATTAAATGAATCCTTTCAACCAATACCTCAAGGAAATATCCCATTGAGAAAAGCCTTTTTTGCCCCTTTTAGACTTTTGACTGAAGGTGGTCTTGACCCTTTAATGAGAGGTCTGATCTATGGAGCCGCAAAGCTGAAACGTCCTGATCAGTTGTTGAATTCAGATTTAACTGAACATCTCTTTACAGTATGTATATACTTTTTTTTTAAAGCCTATCAATCCTTAATGGGGAAGGGGGGGGGGGGAGATACTGGGTTAAAAAATCCAATTTTTAAATGCCATTTTATATTACCCGTTCATAGGACGATTCAAGCTTAAATTAGGTCACTGTAATCTGCCCCTTCACAAAACTCTGCATCATATACATGTTCCCTTTATAAAATTCAAATCTATAAAGTGGTCCACTTTACAAAGTTCACATTCATAAAAATAGCTCTTTCACAAGGTTTTGTTTTATGAAATTTTTCAAATTTTCTATTTTATTTCCAGTGAGTACCTATACTTTGTTCATTGAGACATTATTAATTAGATATCAAACATCTTATAAAATGATTGCTGAACTGGAAGGTTTTGCAATTGTCACTCTCTCCTGTCCTCCCACACACACACACACACACAAAAAAAAAAAAAAAAAAAAAATATGGGGCCTTAAAACCTGGATTGATTCCTGGTATTATACTTGAATTAATACAGATTTATGTTATATATATATATATATATATATATATATATATATATATATATATATATGTGTGTGTGTATATGTAATATATAAAAAATATTAATAATGAGTTCTGTGGTTGCACGGGATAGCGTACGATCCTCTTATCATAGTGAAATAGAAGTCCAGGCATCTTATATGAGAAAGTAGGGAGTCCATTTGAGTAACGAATATGCTTTATTAAGTTCTAAAGGCAGTGACAATATCTGATGCAGTCATGAGCCGAGTACGAAGACATCCGGAGCGGTATATCCCGGAAAAAGGTGCCGATAGCCGGCACTTTCGGCGAACCCCGAAGGGCGCCTCGAGTTTAGTTAGTAAGACTATTACATGATGAAGTATCAGTTAAACGTAAATTTATTAGGCAAGTGATGGTCGTAAAAAGCCACGAGTTTTCGCGTGCTCCCGTTTAAATACTGCATATTTCGGCGGGAACCGAAACTATTCTTATGAATGCTTATTGGATAATTAGCTAATCTAAAATCCGCCTACCTTTTACGATTGGTTGACCCGGGCATCCAGGATTTATTATTTTGCAATGCTTTACCGCTTGTTTCGACTATTGCATAATTTTGATTACGAAACTTATTCTGAAATCAGATTCCCGCGCTATGAAGCTCTGTTGAGAAAACAACTTTACCTGGGCACTCAAATAGAATTCTCATAAAATTGTTCTTAAAATTAAGATTTATTCTGAGATATTAATATTAAGTTATCACTTAATATTAATTTAAATACTAATTTAAAATCTTGCTTATTTTATCCTTTCATATATATGTATGTATATAATTCTTTAAAATAAATTTAATTGCAGTATATTTGGTATAATTTTATTTTTCATGTTGTACAAGATAATGATAATGTCATGTGGTTTCAAGAATCTAAATGCTGAATGTAGTTTAACATGAGCATTTTAAAACTTTTTTTCAGTTTTTACTGAATATCAGTTCTATAATTTTAATATATGTATTATCCTTATAAAATATGCATCAGCATGAAAAAGTTTAATTTAAAAATTAAATGCTGAATTAAAAAAGAGAGAAAATTTATATAATTATATTTAATTATTTCTGAATAATCTCTATTCCAGCCTGCACATTTAGTTGCTCAAGATTTGGCTGCTTTAAATATTCAGAGAGGTCGTGACCATGGTTTACCATCTTACAATCAGTGGAGAAAATTCTGCAATTTGTCTGTTGCTACTTCCTTTGAAGACCTCCGTGGCGAAATAAGGGATTTAGATTTGCTGAACAAACTTCAGAGTTTGTATGGACATCCAGGTGATTGCATAAATTTTCCTTTACCTAAAAAAAAAAAAGTTTCAATGTTTTAAATCTCATTAATATATATATATTGGGTTGTTTGATAAATAATATCGTTTTTTAAAACCTTCGCTTCTAAAAACCAAGGCTTCTTCGAACGTGGAATTTTTCAACTTATTGATAGATGGCAAAAGGTCATCCAACAAAATGGTCAATATATCATTGATTAATGTTTGTTGTTAATATAAATCAATTCACTTTGAAAAACATGAAAAAAAAAATGACATTATTTATCG
Organism: Salticus scenicus; assembly: GCA_963930645.1. Taxonomy (NCBI): domain Eukaryota; kingdom Metazoa; phylum Arthropoda; class Arachnida; order Araneae; family Salticidae; genus Salticus; species Salticus scenicus. Next base: position 4,005,113 of record OZ005658.1, on the reverse strand, counting down.
AACAACCCAATATTTTTCTTTTACTTTATAAATTCTGAAATTTATATGTAGTTACCTTTTATTTATATATATATTATATATAAAACATGACATATTTGTTAATAATGACATATTTGTTACAATTTAATCACTATGACATATTTGTTAATAATATTCTTTATTGTTAATACGATATTAATTCATTACATTCACTACAATTTCTTAACTTTTTGAGGCACAGAATTCATGACTGGGAAATTTGAAGTGGTTATTTTTTAAATTGCATGTAATACACCAAGAAGATATTAAATGTGCAAATAAAGTTCATTTTCAAACATTAAATGTGCAAAAAAAATATTTTCAAACATAAGAACGCAAATTGTTGGGTAGCCTCATTTGACGCCACTATGCCTCAAAAGTTAAATGGGTTATGTTTGGGAATACACAAAGGCTGTCGTGTATAGAATTTTTTTCCTACTTTCAGGAATTTTTGTTTAAGATATTTCTTAATTTGAGTTTTTATTATAATTATTATTTCCTCGTAGCTTTCAGTGACTGTTCAGAGAAAACTGTTGTATAATGGAAATTCAGAAAACTCCTGTAATTTATTATAAAAAAAAATATATTTTATTGGTTAGGTTATAGTTGTAAAAAAATAAAAATAATAATTGCAACCTGCCCCCTTTTAACTAAGGTCACAATTAGCATTGATATAAGATATTATCTCTTTCAGGGGTGTTTATGTTCAGGGTTTACCCCTGATTTCAGGGTTTTTTACTCAACCCATCTGTATTTTCATATTTCCTATAAAGTTATTTTTTGCTTTCATTGGTTGTTCATTTGTTATCCAGGTGATATGTGAATGAAATGTAAAAGGATTGAAGGCTTCTGGCCTAAACAGTTTGAGTATTATGTGATATTTGGGGGGGGGGGGGGGGGTAATTTGAGGCTCTAAATTTCAGGGTTTTTACCTTTGAGTCACAATCACCCCTGTCTCTTCTTTCTGTGTTACCATAATAATAATGTGCTTTAAGGGGGTATTTCACCTAACTTAATCAGCAGTATATCTAGACCTGGAAAAATCCCCCCCATCATGTAGTAACTTTAAGGGGAAAAAAAAAATAAAAAATAAACAACTTATCATTTTTCTTTTCACTTGTGACCATCATAAAAATGAATATCATTAATTGACCGCATAAACCAGGGGTCGATCCAGGTAAAATTTCAGTCCCTTTTGGGCCCTTTCACAAAATTCAAATTCATGAAAAGGGATCCTTCACAAAATTCAAATCTATAAAAAAGGGACCCTTCACAAAATTCAAATCTATAAAAGAAAGACCCTTCATAACATTCAAATTTATGAAATGTTTCCATGTTTTCAATATTACTTTTAATTAATGCCTTAATATAAATGCTCAACGAAATTCTATTAACTTGATATTAAACATTATATCCAATGACTGTAAAAATGGAATGTTTTGCACTATATTTCATTTTTTCACAAAAACATTTTGATTTTCGCAAAAAAAATGACCAAAAAATTAAAACCTGGATCGACCCCTGTAAACATTGTGTATTTCTGCAATTAAAAGTAACTTAAGACAAATGGTGGTGAAATAATCCATTTCGAAAACAGCGTGCAAAAACATGGTATATTTTATAAATCCGACATCCAAAAAACTTAAAGAAACTCCATTAAAAGTCAGCGTGACTAATTCTGTATTTCGGTAATTGGCTGCAAAAATATATTTCTTTTACCAAGCTGCTTGTAGTGCATTTTTCATATATGAAAATCTTTTTAAATATTTCGTGATAATATAGATGAAAATTGTTTTGGCTGAACAAATGCTGTCCTTCTATAAACAATTAAGAATCTGTTAGTACTTTAGCTATCAGTTAAGAATAAATCTGTAAGAAAATTTACAAATTTTGGCTTTTACGTATCATGATACACAAATTTATGTATTAACGGCCCTCTTCACTTACCATCGACGGAAGCCTGAGCCAATGTTATTCTACGGGAAAAATTTTTCTTTACAAATAACTTATTAACTAATACATATTTTTAAATTCTGTTTTCACGTTCAGAAAATTCCCAACTGTTAAAATGACGGACCTTTTTGAAAAATGTATTGTTTTAATTTTTAATATTTTATTTTGAAGTTGCAAAATGAAAAAATTTAACCTATTGAAAATTCGTATTTTGCAGCTTCAAAATAAAAAATAATTTTTAAAAAAAGGTCCGTCAATTTAACAGCTGGGAATTTTCAAAATGTGAAAACAGAATTTAAAAATATGCATTAGTTAATAAGTTATTTGTAAAGAAAAATTTCCCATAGAATAACATTAGCTTCGGCTTCCGGCGGCGGTGAGTGAAGAGGGCCCTTAAGCTGATAATTTGAAAATCTGTAATGGAAACAGATTCAAATTCATAATAAGAGTGAGGGAAATGTGCAACTTGGAACAGTGGGAGGGGTTTAAAATATAAATAATAATCGTTGTTAATTTTATTATTCTACTGTAATTTTTACTTTTGTCTTCTTAAGTATGGCCCATGTGATTTAATGTATTTGTAATAAATTGCAGATAACATCGATCTGTGGGTTGGAGGAATTAGTGAAGAATCTGTCGAAGATGCAAAAGTGGGACCTACATTCCTTTGCATTTTGATTGATCAATTTAAGAGACTTCGAAGTGGTGACAGGTATTAAAAAAAAATCCATTTTATAATAGTTAAAATAATCATTACCATAAAATTCCGATAGTAACCCCCTCCCGATTATAACCCCACCTCTGAAATTTGACGTACTTTACTTTTTCGGAAAATTCCGTTTATAACCCCTCTTCCCTTACCTTTGGCGGCTGAGTTCACCATTCTTTCGTTTTTCCCATGAGCGTTGCAAACATACATTTTTTTTTACTTCTGAAGTCTTATATGTTTATTAGAAACTTTAATTTGCATGTAAACGTATTCAAGTGTTATTTTTACACATCTTTTAAAAGTAAAATAACTCTAAATAAAAAAATGTGGCATTGTTTACATTCTTTAAACTCCAAAATGTTAACTGCTATCCACAAGTGTCCGTGACTTTCGCAATCTTGCTTATGCAACTCTGTTTTTGCGATCACAACTCTTTTCTAAATTTTAAATTCTCTTTTTAATTTTAAATCATAAAATAGTGTAATAACTCAGTAATAGTATTTGCATATGTAACTTAAATAGTCATCGTTCACCCTGTTTTGTTCTTTCATATCAGTTAATAGCAGTGCAATTAACTGTTTTTTTAACTGCTAGCGAATCTTCTAGACTGCTTCGCTTTGCGATCGCGATTTGTTTATCACATGTTCGTGTCTGTTTCTGTTATTCCGAGTAACTTTTCTTTTTGTTGTTAAAATAAAAATTTAAACTGATTAATAAAAATTGTTTATTATTAATAAAATTTAATAAATAATAATCAGTATTATTATATTTTCAATACAATTTAGTAACCATTAATATATATTATAATATTAATAAATTTATACTTTAAAAAAAAGATTGTGGAACTTCCGATTATAACCCCCTCCCCCTTCCGAAGTCGTCGTACTTTTCTGGAAACTTTCGATTATAACCCCTCCCCCAGTTTTGACAGATTTTCATTTGAAAAAGGGGGGGTTACTATCGGAATTTTATGGTGTATTTAAAAGTACTACAGCTATAATCATAAATTCTCCTTAATGATATTCACTGCTCAATTTAGCTTCATTTTAATTGTTATGAATCTTCTTTTATCACATGCAAAAAGAAAAGAGTACTTAATATTGTTTGACATTATTTTGTTGTTGTTATTGTAAATTGCATCCTGCAAGATGATAAAAGAATAATTCACGTCTTTTCTGTGATATCTCTCTATATACAGTCAAACCATGTTAACAGAAACATGCTTAACATGAATTGCTTTTAACATGAACTGTAATCACAGTCCCCTTCAAAATGAGGATTAGTATAGTTATGTGAAGATAAGTTACTGATAACAAGAACGCAACTTTTATTCCCCTTGAGATTTATGTTAATGAGGTTTGACTGTGCATGTGTACATATATATGTACACATATATATCTATATATATAATTTTTGTTGAAATTGTTATATATTTTACCTTTTTATTCTACTTCTGTTTTGATATTTTTTTTCTTCCAATGAAACTGTGTAAGATGAACAGTTTCAGTTATAAAAAAAAAAAAAAAAAAAAAAAAAAAATTCTATTATGACATTAAATTATAAAAGTAGACATTATAATGGTATACATTAGTTTAAGAGGTCTTTTGAAAATTTTGAACTGAAACAATAATGTAGCATAGAAGAAAAAAAAAAAAAAAAGAGAAAATGGCTTTATCATTGATATACCTCCATATCATCAAAATCTGATGTAAATAATTATGTCAATAATTATCTCAGCTAACAAATCATCAGAAACAATAAAAAGTTCTCGCATTTTAATGAACATCAATATATGAAAATTCTAAATAAAGTTTCTTAAGTTAGTAAATGCATATACTTTTTTTTTAAACAATAATTTAAAAAACAAAAAAGAATTATTATAAAAAGTGAGAAAGATCTCACTATTAATGCATGACTGAGTACTAATTACATATCTCATATATTGAGTATTGTTTTACATTTCTTAAGAACTATATGAACACATTTTGAATATTAATTATATATATTATGTATCTTCAATAATAAGCATACGATTTATGTCCATACAGATAGTTGTTTAATAACATTAAAAATCTTTAATATTCGTCTGATTTGCTGCTTGTCTACGAGTATTAAAAATTCTACTGTGAATTCAATTGATTCTTTGATCAGTATTCTTCTATCTTTTCTGTGTTCCTCCATTTAAGATGCTTTCTAGGAAAAATCTGTCTTATTTAGAATGGAAAATAACAGGTCGAGAAATTTTATTAATTTTAGTAAAGTGGAAAAGACGTATAACCGATATTAGCGGCGTATAAACGAAGAATTTTTGCATTAAAATTAATAGGAATGAATCGGGACTTCACTAAAAGGACGTATAAATGTAAAAGACGTATAAATGGTGCTTTACTGTATATATTTGTTAGGGGACAAATAACAGACATGCCAAGTCTCCTGCTTTTTGCTTGTTTTTCTATGCTCCTGATTTTCCACTCATTTCTCCTGCTTCTGATGTAATTTTTATCTATCTCTCTTAGCATAATTTACGCTTAAAATTTGTGGGATTGAGTAAAAAAATTCTAAAGAAAATTGAAATTTATTTTGCCCTGCAACTTATCAAGTTCAGTTTGAATGTGAATTACTATACAATGCTTTGAAACTAATTTGTGCTAAGAATAAATTAACTTTCATTTTTGCATGATGAAAAATGTCTTATTATCAAAACCATTTTTTTTTTTTTTTTTTTTTTTTTAAATACCATAACTATTGTAAACTTAAAGAATTGAAATTTCATTAGAATATAGCTGATATTTTCATTTCTTTATTACCTTTTCTTTTACAAAGATAATTAAGATCCTTGTTGTTTTATATTAGGAGCAGAATGATCAAATCTGTCTATTTTGACTTAAATTTTAAACAACTGTATGTCTGAGGTTTTTTTTTATATAGTTTGTTTTACTGCAAGAATCATAAATTATTCATTTAATTTCAATACTGATGCTTTGTAAATACCTCCGAAGCTTATAAAGCTTTACTTAAAATTAAATTTGCATTATTTTACTCATTTTTCTTACAAACCTTCTAAAAAGTCTCTTGATTTCTGTTAAAAAACCTCCTGCTTTTTTGTCATAAGAAGTTGGCATCTCTGAAATAATCACAAAAACATGTTCACAACGGTTAGTTATAGGGTTAAAATCAATACTTATACTTACTAAATGGTTTTAATAGGTTCTGGTATGAGAATCCTGGCATATTTTCTTCCGAAGAGCTGGTACAGATCAAGCAGAGTAGCTTAGGCAGAGTGCTGTGTGATAATGGAGACAACATCACTACAGTTACAAAAGATGTATTTGTCATTCCTTTTAAACAGAATCCTAATTTTGTCGAGTGTTCATCGGTTCCAAAGGTTGAATTAAGTGTCTGGACAGAATGCTGTCAAGGTAAGATGAGTTATAATAATTTCATTTTATTAGTGACTAGCAGGCGACGCCCGCTTCGCTGGTCCTTATTTTTAAATGAATCACTATAATTACTGAATTCTCAGAATTGCATTAATTTTTATCACATGAAAAAAAAAGAGAAACAAAATCTGATTAGGAAAAATGTGGCAGCGGGCTGTCTTCGGAAAAAATTCCCAAAATGCTCTAACTCTTATTTCTATTATTTTCCCCCTTCGCCCCCCCCCCCTCCCATCTATCCTAATAATTTTACAAATTTGAAAATATCCGCAATCGATTTATAGGTATCAAAAACCTCTAGGTACCAATTTTGAATGATCTAACTCTATTTTTTTTTTTTTTTTTTTGCCCCATGCCCCCCCCCCCCCTCCTGGCCCTTCTAATAACTTTACACTTTCAAAAATATCCCCATTCGACTTGCAGGCCTCTAAAACCTGTCTGTACCAATTTTGAACGGACTAACTGTATTTCTATTTGTTTTTGCCCATAGCCCCCCATACCGCCCCTCCTAATAATTTTCAAATTCGAAAATATCCCCAATCGATTTGTAACTATCGAAAACCTCTATATACCAATTTTGAATGATCTAACTCTATTTTTATTTTTTTTGCTCCCCTCCCCCCTTCTCCCCCTCCTCATAACTTTACACTTTCGAAAATATCCCCATTCGACTTGCAGGCCTCTTAAACATATCTGTACAAATTTTGAACGGCCTAACTGTATTTCTATTTGTTTTTGCCCCATTACCCCTGAGGTGCCCCAGCTTGGTCTCCGGCGACACGGTGCTTGAAGTTCGTTGAAACTGATGGTTTACGCCTCCTTCTCTTTTAAAGACTCGACGTCTTTGCCAGTCAAGTAGAGCCCCATCGTTGCCATTGCAATTATTAAAATTTGACAAAATTTCCACGGATTCTCTAATGGTCGCATAATTGTGGCTATCATAGCCAAAACTATGGTCAATAAATAATTTGTTCATTATGAAATATGTATATAAATTTGCTTAACAGTTAAATATAGTTTTATCAGTCTTAAAAATTATTTAATTGTAGTGTCAGATGAAGATGTGATTAAAAAAGTTTGTATTTAAATACTCTATATTTTCAAATTTCAAGCATTAGTCTATAATTATTTATTACTATCAAATAATAAAGCAATTTGAGTTTATTAGTATCAAAGCTTTTCATGATCCACTTCTCATAAGTAAAAATATTAAAAAAAAACCTAAAAATGACATATATTTAACCCTTTCCGACCTTAACATTTTTACCTTAAAACATTGCATTCTTCTGTTTTTCCCAGCTGAAAGAAAAATATGGAGTACAACCGCCATTTGTTGATTGAAAATAGTACTATACACTTTCTGGGAATTAGTATGATCGTCCATTTCCTGTTTTTATTACAGGGTTCATACTCATCAGGGAAAACCTGGAAAACAGGAAATACTCAGGGAATTTAGAATTTGTTTAAAAAAAAGTCAGGGAAAACTCAGGGAAAATAAAAAATTTCATTAAAATCATGGAAAATCAGTTATAAAACCTAGAAAAACATTTTTTTTTTTTCTCTCAAGTTATGTTTTTCTTTTTTAGCTTCGTATCAAAATTTAAATGATTAAATATTATGAAAATACACATGTAAATAATGATTTCTACCTGAGTTTCTAGCATGATCGGCAGTAATATGACATCATACAGCAGAAGTAGTTGTATTTTGTCCTGTCTAGAGAAGCTTTTCTTGTAATATGTCGCTAATATTTTCTTGAAAATTGTCTAGGAACCACGGATTAAAAGAGAAGGATGTATTACGTATGTTACGGAAAGGTAGTAATTTTCATCTTACAGATAGAGGGCGACCAATCTCGAAAATACACCAATTAGCGCGTTTTTACATTTCTGGCTGTTCGTTCGTTGGATGACTGAAGCCAAAGGGGCGGGCTTTCCTTTTCTTCCGATAAGTTTCAAAGATACTACACCAGGCAGTAATCGAATCGCTTTCCTGGACTGGGCTGAATTAATGCGGAAAGGGAAGCTTATGTTCCTGCACTCGCTGCCCTATCTAGTTTTAATTCCTATAGACTCTTCTTTCGTGCTAGGAACACAGAGAATTTTTTCCCCATATTTGAGTATGAACCCTGTATTACATACGACTGCTGCAGATGCAAAAATGTATGTAGATATGTAGATGTCTAGCAAACACAATTGTGCAGCTTAGGTCGGAAAGGGATAAAAGGGATTCATCATTTTTATATAAATTTGAAGATCTTTAAAAGATTTGAATTAAAGATATTAAATTTTCTGAATTTTGTATAACAATAAATAACTGTGTGTGAAAAATGTATAAAACTAACTTTATTATTGTTTTGTTTTCCAAAATTTTTAGAATGTAGTGCTTCTCAAAATAATGAAATCAACAGAATCAATACAATTATGCAGCTTCAGTCGGAAAGGGATAAAAGGGATTCATCATTTTTATATAAATTTGAAGATCTTTAAAAGATTTGAATTAAAGATATTAAATTTTCTGAATTTTGTATAACAATAAATAACTGTGTGTGAAAAATGTATAAAACTAACTTTATTATTGTTTTGTTTTCCAAAATTTTTAGAATGTAGTGCTTCTCAAAATAATGAAATCAACAGAATCAATACAATTATGCAGCTTCGGTCGGAAAGGGATAAAAGGGATTCATCATTTTTATATAAATTTGAAGATCTTTAAAAGATTTGAATTAAAGATATTAAATTTTCTGAATTTTGTATAACAATAAATAACTGTGTGTGAAAAATGTATAAAACTAACTTTATTATTGTTTTGTTTTCCAAAATTTTTAGAATGTAGTGCTTCTCAAAATAATGAAATCAACAGAATCAATACAATTATGCAGCTTCGGTCGGAAAGGGATAAAAGGGATTCATCATTTTTATATAACTTTGAAGATCTTTAAAAGATTTGAATTACAGATATTAAATTTTCTGAATTTTGTATAACAATAAATAACTGTGTGTGAAAAATGTATAAAACTAACTTTATTATTGTTTTGTTTTCCAAAATTTTTAGAATGTAGTGCTTCTCAAAATAATGAAATCAACAGAATCAATACAATTATGCAGCTTCAGTCGGAAAGGGATAAAAGGGATTCATCATTTTTATATAAATTTGAAGATCTTTAAAAGATTTGAATTAAAGATATTAAATTTTCTGAATTTTGTATAACAATAAATAACTGTGTGTGAAAAATGTATAAAACTAACTTTATTATTGTTTTGTTTTCCAAAATTTTTAGAATGTAGTGCTTCTCAAAATAATGAAATCAACAGAATCAATACAATTATGCAGCTTCGGTCGGAAAGGGATAAAAGGGATTCATCATTTTTATATAAATTTGAAGATCTTTAAAAGATTTGAATTAAAGATATTAAATTTTCTGAATTTTGTATAACAATAAATAACTGTGTGTGAAAAATGTATAAAACTAACTTTATTATTGTTTTGTTTTCCAAAATTTTTAGAATGTAGTGCTTCTCAAAATAATGAAATCAACAGAATCAATACAATTATGCAGCTTCGGTCGGAAAGGGATAAAAGGGATTCATCATTTTTATATAAATTTGAAGATCTTTAAAAGATTTGAATTAAAGATATTAAATTTTCTGAATTTTGTATAACAATAAATAACTGTGTGTGAAAAATGTATAAAACTAACTTTATTATTGTTTTGTTTTCCAAAATTTTTAGAATGTAGTGCTTCTCAAAATAATGAAATCAACAGAATCAATACAATTATGCAGCTTCGGTCGGAAAGGGATAAAAGGGATTCATCATTTTTATATAACTTTGAAGATCTTTAAAAGATTTGAATTAAAGATATTAAATTTTCTGAATTTTGTATAACAATAAATAACTGTGTGTGAAAAATGTATAAAACTAACTTTATTATTGTTTTGTTTTCCAAAATTTTTAGAATGTAGTGCTTCTCAAAATAATGAAATCAACAGAATCAATACAATTATGCAGCTTCAGTCGGAAAGGGATAAAAGGGATTCATCATTTTTATATAAATTTGAAGATCTTTAAAAGATTTGAATTAAAGATATTAAATTTTCTGAATTTTGTATAACAATAAATAACTGTGTGTGAAAAATGTATAAAACTAACTTTATTATTGTTTTGTTTTCCAAAATTTTTAGAATGTAGTGCTTCTCAAAATAATGAAATCAACAGAATCAATACAATTATGCAGCTTCGGTCGGAAAGGGATAAAAGGGATTCATCATTTTTATATAAATTTGAAGATCTTTAAAAGATTTGAATTAAAGATATTAAATTTTCTGAATTTTGTATAACAATAAATAACTGTGTGTGAAAAATGTATAAAACTAACTTTATTATTGTTTTGTTTTCCAAAATTTTTAGAATGTAGTGCTTCTCAAAATAATGAAATCAACAGAATCAATACAATTATGCAGCTTCGGTCGGAAAGGGATAAAAGGGATTCATCATTTTTATATAAATTTGAAGATCTTTAAAAGATTTGAATTAAAGATATTAAATTTTCTGAATTTTGTATAACAATAAATAACTGTGTGTGAAAAATGTATAAAACTAACTTTATTATTGTTTTGTTTTCCAAAATTTTTAGAATGTAGTGCTTCTCAAAATAATGAAATCAACAGAATCAATACTCGCAGTAGAAGGTCTTTTGTTGATCGCTATGATCAGGAGGAGCCTCATGGAAATTTGACAAAACAATCACACGACTGGAGGGAAAATGACTTTGACGTAACAGAACAAAGAATTGAAGGCATTGAAGAACTGGTTGGACGATTGGAAAAAACTGTTCAGAAATTAAGCCGTAAGGTATGTAGTTAAAAAAAAAAATTCATATTTTTAAATTAACATGTTTTCTCATTTGGAAAGTTTCTGTAGGGCTCTTGCTACAATTTTTGTGTTGCATAATTATTTAAGGGTACTTATTGACGATCACATGAAATAATTACATATTGATGCTTTCTGTATGTTTCGAATAATACTGTACCTAAGACTTTTAGATTGATATATAACCTGGTCATTAGTATAATTTTACTATTGTTAGGACTAAGAGGACTATTAGTTTCAGTCCGGGTAAAAACATCGCCAGTTTTTGTAGACCAGTTTTGTGTAACACCAAAATAAATTTGAAATATCAGTCCTATCATTACAAATTCAGTACCCATTGACAGGGGTGATTTTTGTGAATCTAGAGGTGCAAACAGTTTTTCGATACAACAATTGAATTTTTTTTAAATTAACTAAAGTATGAAATTTAGATGGCAACACTGCATTTTAATTCATTTCAGTCATTTTAAAAAGTACATGGCCCAGTTTTAGGGTAAAAAAATGAGATAAAACAAATAAAAATAAAAAATTTTACAAATTGAAATTAATAGTCCTCCATACTAAACTAAATTTGGTCTTTGACAGAATTTTTACAAATAGATTGAGGATTGACTACTTATACTTCTTACGTAAAATGTTTTATTATTATTATTACTTTCTTCTATATTTAACAGAAGAAAGTAATATTGGTTTTGTAAAAGACAGTTTGAGAGTTCTAGAACACGACAACCATTTTTAGAAAGTGTCTGTCTGTGTATGATAATAATTTTGTAGCAGTTCTATCTCCAGAACTAATGCACATAATTTCATAAAAAGTTATTTATGTAATTGCATCTTAACATAAATTAGAGCCTATCAACTTTTACCACAAATCGTCCTACACATAATGTTGCCATCGCATTTTTTTCAAACACTTTAATATGGCAGTATGAAACAAAATTTTGCATAAATGTGATTAAGAGGATTAACAAATAAGAGGATAAAAGAGGATTAACAAATTATTGTGAAATAAAAAATGATTATTTGTAATAGGATTAATCAACTAGAAAACATTTTTTATATGTAGGGGATGTTACTCCCCCCCTCCTCATCTCTGTGAATTTAGTATTAAATACTTTGCAAAAGAACTTGGCAATACCTTTAAAATGATGAATGGTTGAACCATTGACTGCAGTAATTGAAAACAATTTTTTTTTTTTTTTTTAAGTTTTTAATGGAAAAATAACCTTAAATGAAAAAAGCATTTTCTCACATGTCATATGATACTGCATTGTTGGGTGCGAGCTCCCTGATGGTGGAGATTATTTTTAATGAACCCCAATGTGTTTGGGAACTCAAGGGAAGGAATGCTAATGTTCTATGAATGTTCCCTAACAACTTCTCTCTTCCGGTAAATATATAAATAATTTTTTGAAATAATTTGTCCTGTTTGAATTTGTATAGGAAAATAGAGAAGAAAATTTTGTAAAATTTACAACATAATGATTTTTTTTTTTTTTTTTTTTTTTTTTAATATTGTGAAAATTATTTATAGATATGAATTAAATAATGTTGACTTTTCCACATCTTCTTAAGCAAACTAAAAAACTTTTTATGATTAAAAAAAAATTCTTAATCAATCGTTGCAAAATTGCCAGTAAAACTCAGACATGTTACTTTTCAGCCTTAAGGCTGAATTCAGCCTTTTTAGGCTTGAAAACTATTATTCTTGGGATCAGATCAGTGCAAATCTGCATTAAAACTTTTTGGACATGTGTAGTAATGGGGGGGGGGGGGTAGCCTGATTTTGTGCAATATATTAGTAGCAATTTATATGTGATTGGCTTTCAAGAAATGTCAAATTCAAACTTGGAGAAAATGGAAAAGAAATAGCACTTCAACTGCATTTTCTTAATGAGCTTCAACTACAATATTTTTCTAATCAGTTGCCCCAGCAAACAATGCTTCTATAGAATAAACTTATTTTCAAGTATGTGTACTAATTTTATCTGTTTTTTAAGCACTTACAACTATTTTAATTGTAATTAATATGATATTTAATATAAGATTTTTTGTTCTGATTTTGTTTATTGTGTGTATATATATGTATGCAATCAGATTTAACATTATTTTTATTATTGTAATATTTATATTGTGTCAGTTGCCTGATACCACTTTTGAGAGGGGGAGGGGGGGGGGGTTGTGAAAAGTTCAGCCTTTTTAACACGCTTTTATTAGCTTCACCTGTTATGTATGTATGTTTGTAACTGCTCTGGGAGCAAACAAAAAATTTATATTGTAAAAAAATACTTTCCCTACGTGAACGATGTGGCATTGAGGTAAGGCTCCGCGCTACGAACCTAAAGGTCTAGCGTTCGATCCCAGTCAGGGGAGATTTTTTAAAAATGGTTTTTGTTTAATTCTAAGTTATTTTAATTAAAGATTTAAATGCATGTAAATATTATGGTGTGTCACTCACACGATTTTCTCTCACCCTGCATTTTAATACTAAGATAGATATTTTGTGCTTTTTTAGTTCACATTTCTATAAAAGCGTGTTCTTTAATTTTTTAAAACTATAATATTATTTTCTGGAAGCTTGTACCATGTCTGAAAACTTTCCTAAACTGGAGAAAATAAAAAAAAAAGCTGTCTGCATTTTACTTTAATATTTTTATGGAACAGTGATGGACCCTCCTTTCTTATAATGTAGGTAAGGAAGCTTGAAGCGGAAAGCAAGTTTAGAAATGCTGGTGGTTGTTTAGATCATGAGAGAAAGAAGAGATACTCTGGTGAAATATGGCAGAAAGAAAAATGTACAAAGTGTCACTGTGAGGTAAGTATTTTCTCTTATGAAGGCTGTGTCTAAAAAAGCATCAAATGTATAGTTAACTACAGGGTGACAAGAAATAACTTGTAATAGCAGGAGACTTGGCGTTGGAATATTAAAACAGGAATAAACTACTACGTCAGAAATGCCAAAGAAAAATTATTGAGGTGCATACAGCTATTTCGGTAGCCTAAAGCGTACCGTCTTCAGTGCAAAAAGAATTCTGAATCTGGAGAAGTACTTGTATATATAGGAGAGGGACCGGATTTAGTTCAACCAATAGGATTGCGGAAAAGGTGGGGAGTGTGGCCAATAGGAATTAAGGAATGTGTAGCTGTGTAAACAGTAGAAAAATTAAGGAAATGTGGACTGAATGTAAAATTTCCAACAATCAGACAAATAGGGAACAGTGAAATCACAATTTACAAGGTTTTTAAAAATTTTATAAATATGAAAAGCTTCAAAGAAATAGAGTTCATGAATGGATTTAGGTCTGCAAATTATTTTAGCTGAATTAAATTTAAAATTATGATTTTCCTCCCAGCAATGTTTAGAAATAGCCGATTTATTGTTTTCTTGTTTGCGGACGTAATTCATATGTTCTTTTAGACGAAATAACTTGGACACATATGATACATTATAACTTTAATTCTAATGAAAATATTACGACCAAACTTCAATAAATATGAATACATTATTTTGTCTATTATATTTACAAATTTTCAAAGTGGCTACCTTTAGCCTTTATACAGAGCTTTAAACGTGTCACAAAATTTTCAGCTGTGGGTCCGCAACTCACTTACTGATATTTTATCCCATTCCTTGCATAAGCATTCCTTTAGAGATGACAAAGTTTTATGATGTTTAGCACACACCCTTGTCTCCAAGATGGACCAAACAGAATAATCCATTGGTTTCAAATCTGGGGAATACGGTAGACTATCTTGAGCTCTAATGAAGTCAGGAAAATTTGTCTTGCACCAATCTTCGGTGCCTTTAGCTCTGTGTGGAATCCTGTTGGAAGGTCCATCTTTTGTTTCCAAAGTACTTTTGCGACCAAGGTAAGACAACATCTTCCAAAATGAGTTTGCGATAGTGGTAGTTACAGATATTTGGTTTGAAACTTCATCCAAGTTATTTCGTGTCACCCTGTACAACAAAGATAAATAAATAAATAAATACATTTCTGAACAAAATTCAATTTAGTACTCAAGTCCTATTTTTGACTCTGATTTTTCTTATATGTGTACAGAGTGTCCCATAAGTCTGTAGACATTTTAAAAATTTTATAACTATTGAATGAATTTGATAGAATTGAACATGGTTTGCAAAAAAATTCTTGTGAAGGGGGATTTTTTTCTGGCAAAGAAAAAAAAAAAAAAAATTAAGCTATTTGTCGATAAAGGGCGCTGTTCGTGACCAGTTTACACATTTTCATGAAAAACTGTATTTATTCTTATGCAAATGTTCACAGTCATATAAATGCTATTCTGTGTGTCAGTCGTTACCACAAATTACAGTTTGCAAACAAGTTATAACACTGCTAAGGTTGGAAGTTGGACATTCAAAAACTATTTTCTAAGTTGGACACTTACCCAATGAGACAGGAAAAAAAGATATAAAATTGCATTTTCTCACTTTTTTTTTTTTAAATAAATTTTTACATATCCCTTGTAGAAATAGCTGTAAATATCTTAAAATCAATGTTTCTTGTCACAGTATATTCACCTTTGTCTCATCTTGTAAAAAAAAATATTTATTTTCTTCAATTGAAAATTTCACAAATTGCTGAGTTTTGGCGTATAATGAAAGAGTCTTTCTTTTTATTGATTTGCGTGGATTGTTTTTGTCCCTTTCTCCAGGAAATTTCCAGTAGAGAGCCTGTAGGCATGTTTTGACTTAGATTGTTTCAAAATGAGCATTAGAGAATACATTTCAGTTGGTTGAGTTCCTCGTCATTTGTCCCTTTTACTTATTTTTTCTACTAAGTTTTACTTGAGTGTATAAATGCACTAAACGTAATATGTATGAGGGATCTGTCTATAGTGAAAAAAGACACTGATTCAATTTGGCTGCAGTTTTCTCCGTTCACGGAAAAACTATGCCTCAGTTTCTAGAGAGAATAAATTCACCAAACTTCATAAGTGAGATGGCTATTTTGAAAATGAATTATCTTAATTTGGATGCATATCAGTAGACAAAGTGGTGCTACTTTTAACCACATTCTCCGATTTTCCATATGACCATCACAGCATATATTGAATAAAATTCAACCAAAATGCATATGCATATCTTTATTGTGAGAAGTTATATTGATTAAATTTTTGTGCATATTAACTGGTGGATGGCACTGTTATATAAAAAAAAATTATAGAAGAAAGTGTTATTATGGTCATAATGTACCAGTTTAAATTTAGATTTTAAATTGGCAAATTATATTTTTTGTATATAAGTTATGAATACTTATTCTTAACTAGTTTATTTCTATGGTCTCCCGTTTTAGAGCGTAGTGGTGGTTATTGTACGGGGCTATTTTATCAATATTGATGGAGTTTAAATTAATGGGGTTAGAATTGTGGGTGGTAGCTAAAGCAGTAGATGATTTACCGTATTTTAAGTTGGTGCGGTGTTCTTTTTCGCGATCGTTTATTCACATTATTAACATTATAAATATGACTACTTATTTATATTATATTTAGATGTGATTAAAAGTTAATAGGCATGCATAGATATAATTTTACTGTATTTATTTATTTTTTAAACCTTCGGAGGTTTTATATGTTTACTTTAAAACAATAATTTGTATGTAAACGTATCCAAGAGATAATTTTAGTCAGCTTTTTAAAATAAAATAACTCCAAATCCAAAAATTCTGCTTTGTTTACATTCTTCTAACTCCAAAACAAAGCATTAACTGAGGCCATTGATTTTGCAGTGTTTCTCATTCATCTCTGTTTTTGCAATCACAACTCTCTTCTAATTATTGTTAACTATGGGTGAACTTGAAACAAAAGGCATACTATCGATATTGAAGATTGAAATTTCATTGATACAGAAATGTTATAAAATATAATTTAGTACTTTTTAAAAATGTTTATTCAGTAAGGGCTAAACTAGATCCGACCCGACTGGTGCATGTGTCATATCTAATTTAGCCTTGAGTTGAATTAGGGAGAATTTTTTTAA
Source organism: Salticus scenicus (assembly GCA_963930645.1). Taxonomy (NCBI): domain Eukaryota; kingdom Metazoa; phylum Arthropoda; class Arachnida; order Araneae; family Salticidae; genus Salticus; species Salticus scenicus. The sequence goes on along the minus strand of OZ005658.1, from coordinate 3,988,129 downwards.
TAGTTGGCAACACTGGCTGCTTCTTATTCAAGCATTAGTAAATAGTAAGCATTCATCATATAACTTGCAGCATTTATGGTGATGCGACGTTTCTGACGAGTTTTAAGTTTTTGATACCAATTTTCCTTCAGTGCAGCATTTCTTCAAAAAATTAAACTCACAGATTGATTTTTTATCGTATTATTATTTGTTGACTTTTTTCTTCAAAATGTTTTTAACTTAAAAGATTTTTTTATTTTAAAGTACTAGTTAATGTAAACATTAAATTAATTAAAATAAGCCTACTTTTTTTCACTCATGTTCCATTCGATTGAGTACCTGACCATCATCAGGAGGGACAGCTCGTGTTCTGCCTTTTTCTTCTTTTAACATGCTGTGCCACCTTTCGTCAATTTGATTGTTGCAAGATTGTTGGCCACAATTCGTGAAATAGTAGAAATCGCAGCCAGCGAGCAATCTCGCAACGATCGCCAAGCGAACAAACAAATTGATGAAAAGGTGGCACAGCGTGATAAAAGAAGATAAAAGCAGAATATGAGCAGTCCCTAGTGATGGTTGGGTGCTCGACCGAATGAAAATGAGTGAAAATAAAGTAGGATTATTTTAATTAATTTAATGTAAAGTATTTCCCTCTTGTCTACTATTTGTAAAGTTAATGTAAACTATTTAATTTTTGTCTTTCCAGAACAACCAAATAACATGTTGGGTTGAAACTTGTCAGCCAAGCCATTGTGAGAATCCAAGATATATTGAAGGACAGTGTTGCCCAGTGTGTTGAATTGCATTTAATTAGCTTTTTTACTGCCAATAACTGTCTGTATTGTTTCTACTTGTAAATATGCAAGTGACTTCTAATTTGTATTATCATTATGGCTTTGAAAAATGGGAGATTTATAATCACACTGAAGCATGTTTATGATATTTACTTTGTCAGTTGTACAGTTAAATTATTTTCTTTTGTCTTATTTTCTTTATCCTATTAAAAGTTTTTTTAAATTTTAGATTTTTCTTTTATTACTATTATTGTTTTAGTAAATTAATCTTTATGTATTTTTCCAACAAAAGACTTTTTATGTGGGAAAAAATAATTTAAAACTGTACCTAGTATTTATATAGTTTTTGGCCTTTTTTTAATATTGAACAAAAGAATTAAGTAATAAATTCCCCTCTTCCAACTATTTAATTTTAGACAGTTGCAGAAGTTGCATGATTTTACAGTTGTTTTCTAAAAATTGATGTTTTTACATTTTAGTATTTTAATTTTGAATTTAAAAAATATCAAAACTTAACTAAGAACATTTTAGTCATTTTTCAGCTGCAAAATCTGCAAAAATAAAAAATAAACTTTTGGAAAAATGCCAATTGAACCCCACATGGCTACTTACTACATCCACATGACATCTATAAAAGATTTAAAAAATGATCATTAAACATCTATAAATATCCTACAGATATATATCAGCACGATCAATGTCACTCTCTTTTACATCCATTAGATAAATCTTCAAATATCCAATAGGGTAGGTGCTCCAGTGATTGGCATGCTCCAGTAATTGACATCTATCCCGAAATAATTAATAAGGAAAATAATAAAATCATATTTTACATGTAAGAATTTTCACATTTTATGTCAAACACTGGAGCATAGGGTGCTAATAACTGGTAAAATAAATGACTAGCAGTGTCAGACACTGGAACATAAGGGGCCAATTACTGATAAAATGAAAAACTGGCAGTGTCAATTACTGGAACATTGAGTGGGTGTCAAATAAAAATTCATAAAAAAAAAAATATATATTGTTATCAAATGTATATATTTTAACATATATGTGGTTCTGAATGTCTTTCATGCCATATGTACTAATTTAAGATTTCTAAAAATATTTTCTGATGACTGGAACATTAAAAACATCAGAGATTGTTCTAAAAGTGTCAATCAATGGTGTACTTACCCTAATTGGATTTATTACCTCTAATAGATATTTAAAATATCAAAATCTTGTTTTGATTTAAACTGTTACATCAATTAGACATTGAAAAAGGCATGTCTAAATTTCGTCTACATTTAAACATCCTATAATTAGTACAGGATATCCAGAATTTCAAATGGGCATTCTTTAGATATATTGTACCTTTGTATGGATCAGTTGTATGTAATACAGATGTCTAATGGATATAAGTGGTGTGTGGGATGGTTGTGAATTTTTAGAATGTGAAAACTAATGGACTATTCCCAGTTTTGTCTGCTCAATCATGTGATAGAGGAAAATGAATAATCGAATTCTGAGAACTGAATTCAATTAAATATTGTTCTTAAGAACAAAAATGTTAATATTTAATATAAAATAAAATAAAACTAATGTGCATTTGTAAACAGTAGAATAGTTTTATTTGTAAATTTAATAATTTTTCAAAAACACTTTATGCGTTTATTTATTTTCAACTGTAAGAATCTATTTTTGTATGTTCTAGTGTAACTGTTACATTAACTGATCTAGCAATAAATAATAGCTTGTTCTCGTGGAATGTTTATGGATTATAATTTGAAATTTTAAAATGTTTTCATTTAATTTAATTGCATAAAGGTGTTGCAACAAGTTAATTAACTTAGTTACTGGTCTAAATGGATTTATGCCGTACGATGTTGCACTGTCACTGATTTAAGTACCAAAAATCAGAGTATTTAACATGTTCTTCATGAACATCAATAACAAATATAAACTAAAGGATGATTGTAAATGTATACAGCAAACAAAAGATGATGAATGATGATATAAAATGGATTAAAAATGATGATGTATAAAAAATAACACACATTAAATACGATTGATCAAAAATAAGAATAGAAAATGTTATTTCAGCAATCGCTATAGATAAATAAGACTTCGTCTGCTATTTGTTTTTCCTCTATCATGTGACCTCTGACATCAGGTGGGAAGAGCCCATTAGATAATGAGTCATTCTATAAACAAATTTTCCCATTCAGTTTAATGGGATATGGTGACTGAAAAGACAGAGAAACTGAAGAGAAAAGAGAGGTGATATAATGACAATGTTCCTCTAAGCAAATTTTTTTGTTGTTTTTACAAGAAGTGTTATTCCTTCTGTTATTATCATCTGCATCAATTGACTTTTTTTTTTCATTCTTTATAAGAACAAACTATTCAAATTATTACTACCCCTCCTCCAAGGCATAGTGAAGGATGTGTTGGAGGACACAACTCCCCAACTCCACAGAAGTTTACAGATTTGTCAGAAATTTTTGAGTCATAATTCATTTTGAACATTAAACATTATGTACAAAACTTTAAACCCCATCAAAATTTTCCCCCGGCTTTGTCCTTGTTCCCCTCCAGTGGTGTCGCCAGAAAAAAATTCAAGAGGGGGCACAACCAGGAAAATAAATTGTTTTTTAATAAAATTCTGATAGCATAGTTTTAAAGTTAAAGAAAAAAAACGCTTACTAGAATTTTCCGGGTGGGGAGTGCCCCCCCTTGCCCTATTATGCCGACACCCTACACCCATGTCCCCCTCCCTTTTAAAAAAAAATTCCCAGGATTGCCACGCTACCTGAAAAACCTGGAAGAGTCAGGGAATTTGAAAATTGACTATGAAATTCAGGGAAAAGTCAGAGAATTTCATACAATGATTGCCAAAAAACGAATTTTTCCTCCAACATAGTCATTTTTCTTGTTTTTTTTTCTTAGCTTCCGCCATTTTTTAAAAACAAGATCTCTTAGAAAGACCCCTTCATGGAGGGCAATCTGTCTTTAGGTCAAGGTAATGTGTAACTTTTGTGTTTTCAAGTGGTACCATAATTATTTTGCCCTCAATAGAACCAATGCACAATATATGGCTAGACTGGAATTTTCTTAGAACACGTCTGGAAAACCTGGAAAAGTCAGGGAATTTCATTCTGCTATTTGAGTGGCAACCCAGAATTCCTAATTCACTGTTTTTTTTTTTTTTTTTTTGGAATAGATTTTGCTACATATAATTTCATTTTATACACGCACACACACATATATTGTGCATTAAAATACAATAAAATTTGAATTAAGCTAAAGAATCAGAATTTTTATCATTTATAATAAAGACCATAGCCAGATTTTTTTCTTTTTTTTTTCAGAGGGGTTTAAATTTTTGTATAGAATGTTGAATGATAAAAATATTGTATAACTCAAAAATTTTCGACAAATATGCGAAATTTCAGAGGGAGTTTGAACTCCCAACTCCCTTCCTTTGGCTACAGCCTTACTTATAATTTAATTTTTTATATAAATTGTGTATTAAAATAATATAAAATTTGAATAGGCTAATGAATTTTATTAAATGCATATATTAAATGCAGCTAATATACTGGAAGAATTTTAAATTATTAAATCTAGTACAAGATCTGAATAAATGTTTTTGCAAGTATAGTTTGTAAATTTACACATACATTTTCTTTCTTATTAGATTGTGTTGTTGTTTTCTTTTTTTATACATCATTTTTAATTGTACTTTTATCATGTAAAAATATTCATTTATTCATTTTTGTATGCAGTAAAGCATGTTGACTTAATTTAAATTCATGAAAAGCTTTTTTTAAAACAAGAATTACAATTGGTGAATTTTTGGTTATTATATTTAGTTAGCCTTATTTTGTACAATTATTTTATTTATTAAAAAATTTTAGATTTGAATTTGTTCAATTAATGGCCCTCTTCACTTACCGTCGCCAGAAGCCCGAGCCAATGTTATTCTATGGGGAAATTTTCTTTACAAATAACTTATTAACTAATACATATTTTTAAATTCTGTTTTCACATTCAGAAAATTCCCAACTGTTAAATTGATGGCCCTCTTTTAAAAATGTATATTTTTAATTTTTAACATTTTATTTTGAAATTACAAAATGAAAAAATTTCACATATTGAAAATTCGTATTTTGCAGCTTCAAAATCAAATATAAAAAATTAAAAAAATATATTTTTTTAAAAAAAGGTTCGTCAATTTAACAGCTGGGAATTTTCAGAATGTGAAAACAGAATTTAAAAATATGTGTTAGTTAAATAAGTTATTTGTAAAGAAAAATTTCCCATAGAATAACATTAGCTTCGGCTTCCGGCGGCGGTGTGTGAAGAGGGCCCTTAACTAAATAATTTCACTTTGTACTATTCAGAAAATTTTCACTTGTATAAATTTTAATTTCGTAAATTTTGAATACAAAAATCATCAATGGATTTTTCTATGTAATATTTGTAATTAATGTGTTTTTAAATTACAGTTGTAAGTTTATATCATATAAAGTAACTATTTTTAGTATTCTTTATTGAAAAAAAAAGTAAATAAATAAATCAATGTATTTTTTTTTTTTTCTCTCTCAATAAAACATATTCTATGTAATATTTAGTGCTTTATATTTCTTACAAACACACGCACACATATGTATATAATAATAATAAATTAAAATGGATTTCTTTGAGGTTTCAACAAAAGTCTCCCCCCACTCAGAAAAGTCTTGGTAACCATGTAAAAAACTAAACTAATATGAGTAGTTGAAAAATGTTTTAAAATGCCAAAATTAAGCATTTATGGTATACCCGGGGATGCCATTACTTAAAAAAAAAAAAAAAAACTAGAAAATAAGAGATTGTATATGAAGTAAAATTTCTGATATTTTCTACACAATTGTTTGTTAAATATGTTGAAAAAAGTATTACTTTGAAATCAGAATATTATGCAAAAAATGTACTGCAGAATAATAATGTATATTTTCAAATAAATAATCTAGTATGGCACTCGCATGACTTTCTTTTACTCTGCATTTAAGTTTTGTAATGTCTAATTACAGATTACGGTGTAAATTATCAAGTGTTGCATATAAACATACTATAAAAACAGTTGAAAATAGTTTTAGAAACACACATAAGAATAAAAATCTCTTGTAACTTTACTCGACTTTCTGATCATTAAGTAACTAACGATTTTTTAAATAAAGTAAGAGAAGTCATTGAATAAACAAAATAGAAAATTATAATAGGGTGTTTTAGTGTTTTTTACCATATAGTATGTTGCTTAATTTAATGCTATTGCACTTCATATAATTTGAATGTGTTAACACAGGCTTGTCCAACCCAAAACTGTTGGCGGACCACATTGTATACATGCATGAACCATACACATATAATAATTCTTTTTCTAGTAGGTTCGTGAGGATTTAAAACAGAAATTATGAATATTAAATATATTTTTATTCATAAAATAGTCAAAAATTTATAATTATATATTCATAAGTTTAACCAGGGTTACCACAGGTCAGGGAGAACAGGGAATACCTGGAAAAGTCAGGTAATTTGAGATTACTGAAAAAAGTCGGGGAAATATCAGGGAAAATCGTAAATATTGCTCCAAAACCTGGAAAAATGATGATATAAACCTGGAAATTGCTTTTTGAGCATTCAATTTATTCGCATGTCACGTTACTATGTTGTTTTTTTATGTCGTGAGCTGTGTTCTGTTTTATACTGTGAGGTATTTTTTTATGTCGCGAACCAAATTTTGTGGCTGGAATATTCTAAAAATAGACCTGGAAAAGTCAGGGAATTTTATTTTTCAAATTGAGTGGGAACCCTGTTTAACAGAAAGAATCAATTATTAATCTCATAATATTTTATTAACATCAATGAGCATGATATAAAAAGTTTTTTTTTTATTAATTTTAGGTGTTTTAACCAAAGATGTCAAATTAGAAATTTCCTGAATTCTGTCGCGGGCCGCAGAACCTTTCATGGTGGACCACATGAGGCCCACGGGTTGGCCAGCACTGTGTTAACATATTGTTTCAATATAGATGGTGTTCTATACTGTTGAAATGCCTAGAAAATTGATTGGGACGCAAATAAGAAAGTTCATAGAGGAGAGCTCTCATTAGAGTGCAAGATTGGGAGAATCTTGTTTTTTTTTTTTTTTAACATAATTTTTTTTTTAAATCACTTTTCTGAGGTCAATTTAATAAAATTTTTCATCTGAAACCAAGTGGTTCATAAATATGGACATTTTACAAAAATCAGCAAATGTAGATAGACTGTTTACAATAGTAGAAGATTTTAAAAAGTTAAAAAATATATATAAATAAGTATTTTGCTGATCAGTTGCACAAATACGTATTTCTACAATGTAACACCAGTAAAACAGGAATTTTTTTTTACCTTTATGCAAATAATTTTAGTATTTTAGATTTTAAAAAATATAACTTCTATCAATTTGCAGCACAATAACTGCCTATTTCAGTATTCAACAGTGAAAAAAAAAAAAAAAAAAAGACATATTTGTGTAATTAAAGCATTTTACCAGTGAGTTATAAAATTAGACATTATCAGCAATTTATAATAATTCAGAACAACAAAGAGAACAAAAAAAAATTTCTTGGTTTTCTCATTCTTTTTAGAAATCTCACTTTGTTCCAGAGTAAGCATGAGAAAGTCTTACCCAGTTCTTAACTCTGATGAGAACACTAATAGATGTTATATCTCATCATATAAATAAAATTGTTAATTGCAATTTTTGTTTTTGTTTTCCATTTAGACGAATATAAATAACATAAGTGCCAAATTTTCTGTTTTTGATGAAAGACTTATTAATTTCTTTTGCTTTTAAAAAAATTGTGGATGTAGTTCATTGAAAAAAACTCCAATAATGATCAGTGTTCAAATGTTCCATGGAAGTCTTTAGATTCTCAATCTTTCTCCATCCACAATATGAATGTCAATATTCATTTTAAATTTGCTTTGAGATTCTATAACCTATAAAAGAATAGAATTATTCAATATTTCTCACACATATAACAGGGGTCTGTCCTGAGGTAAATCTGGGTCCGTTAAAGGACCCTTCACAAAATTACTTATCCTGGGGGAAAAAAAAAAAAAAATAGAATTATTATTAAATTTTATATCCTAAAAAAGGACCCTTCACAAAATGTTTCCCATAAAAAATAGACCTTTGATAAATCTTTTTCATTTCGAAAACTAATCTTCCATGGCCGCCTGAATAATCGGATGTGCTTTGCTGTATTTCCCTGAGAAGCTGATATTCAATTTCTAATTTGTAAAAGGTTTCTATGCATGTGTGTGAGTTTAGTTGTATAATATATATAAGATAAAAAATCTTTTTATATACCATGTTTTTAAATTTTCTGTAGCACTTTATCAATGTGTATAAAATTTTTAAAGTGATAATGAAGTCAATTTTTGTGAGATGCACAATTTAACTTTTTATAATTTTTTAACCTTCACGTTTAATTAAATATATTTATTTTTATGTCAAAAGAAAATGAACTCGTAAATTATTTTTAGCAACAATTAGTATAGGAAGGCACTAGAGAGAAATGGTTGTGATAATTACAGAATGAAAATAGCTCTTAAAAATAGCAAATTGTATTTCTCAATGGCAGATTGAATGTGCATCATTAAAAGGAAACACAGAGAGAGAGTGGTTGGCTGTAAGAGGCTGATCATCTGCCTGTTGTTTAGAAAAGAACTGGGGTGTGGGGGTGATACCAGGGGCCGCTTTACAATTTTGGTGGCCCCCTTTAATGAATATTACACTAGGACAGCTTATAGATTTCATGTAACCTCAGGTAAATTTTCTCACTCTGATCCCTTCCCCCCCCCCCCCCCCTCCCTTCCCTACAAAAGAAAAAACTACTATATTAAGATTCAATTTATTCTAATATTATAAGTTAGTATAAATTTAAATAACATTTGCATTTTTTTTTTTTTTTTTTTTTAAATGAGTTGGACTGAGCATATTTATAATAATAAGAAGAAGAAAAAAAAAAATGAATCAAATCTTTAGCTTTTCCACCTGACTAATCTAAACGTTTGATTGGGAAAATGTCTTAAAATTTCTGTTTATATGAATTTCCATTCTCTACATGACATTTGCAAGTATTGATGTACAGAATGGAACATCGAACTACTGTACATCAATACTGATACATCTGTACATGTAGTCATATACTATGTACAGCTTGTACCATAAACTGTTTGGCCAAAAATTTGAGTAAAAACAGTTATAATGGAATGAAAAAGAAATTTTTTGCATCACCAGAAGAAAAGGGAATTTGAAATACGTCATTTCCTCACCATTTTTTAGCTATCGGATTGTGGCATCGCATCACTAAACGGAGAATGGATCTATTAACTTGCTACATTTTCGCCACCGAAGAAGTTCCAGTGTGAATAATAATATTAGAATATTACTGTTATATTTTTTAAATTAGTTCTTATTTTTGTTATAATTTTAATCCTTCCATAATAAATCATTTGGCTCAGTTATAGAGCAACTGCAGGGTAAATGGAGTGCCTGGGTTCAATTTCCGGCTCTGGCATTTTTCATATAGTATAAAAAATCAACCTTACACTCCAATTTTTTCTAAATAAATATTTATGGTTGATGAATAATATTTCTAAAAGTACTTATTTTATTTTTGGAAATATAATATAAACTAAACATGAAATAAAAATTGAAAAACACCTAATCAGATTTATGTTTTATTTTTTCTTTCCCCCTTATCTTTTGGTGCTGTGCCAGTTTTCCCTTGGTTTAAAAATGGGCAGGGTGCTGCTAGTAAGAAAAAGGCACTTTAAAATTTTAAGGGCAGTTTAGTATTCGTAAAGCCCATATTGAACATTTAAAATCCACATTCATTTCAAAATTCTGTTATTAGTATAATCAATATTTTGTTAATTTTAACTTTCTTTGCTTTTGCTTGTTACTAATAAATAATAAGTTTTGAAGGTCATACAAAATACCTTCATATATATGTAATATTTATCTTCAATTAGTAGGTTGTTCTCTCCTAAATCTGTGCTTTAACCCGAGAGTAGTCACGTCATTTTTTATAATGCTAGTAGTCGCATGTCGGTCTTTTTGCCACCGCTGTTTAGTGTTGGGGGGAAGCCGAAAGAAAGCCAGTAGATAAAGATGAAGTGCTTTAATTCACGCAAAGTTTTTCCCTCAAAACTCCAACCTGTCTGAAGAACCGGAAATGGGGAAATAAATTAATGAACGTTAGTGGTCATGTCGCAGTCAAATAGACCGATTTGAAGTAAAATGTTTTTAACTGCTCAAAAAATAGCAGGAATGACTTGAAAACGTACTATGTTAGAGGACTTCCACCCAAGATCAGGTACACAATTTCCCCTCTTTATTTTTAAGGTGTGATCTGAAGGAGGAATTTATAAGCAATGTGCAGCAAAAAGACCAATATGCGACTACTAATGGGTTAATGCAACGAGGCAACAAGGGTGCAAATTTTTTTTAGTTAGGGACATGAAGAGTGCTTTTTTTTTTTTTTTTTTATTACAGGCAAGAGTGCTATTTTTGTAACTTAAGGGCATGCAGGGCAAAACACCATCCTGAAATTGTCTTAGGGAAACTCTGATCTGCAATCAGGGGTGATTGTGTTCAGGTAATTTACCTGATTTAAAGTATTTTTTTTCAGTTTCAGTGCCAGAATTCCAGTTTTTCTGGTAGTTAAATTAATAAAAAAAGACTAAAATATCAAATTCATATGACTGCTAAACCTAATTAAAATTAATGTTTTTCAGTAATGAGAGGATTGAACTTCCCTGCAATAAATTAGGTGTTCTCTACCCATTCAAAAAAATTTTCTTGCTAAAATTTCAGGTATTTTTTCATGAATTCACAATCACCCCTGTACAATATATTACCACATATTTGTTGATTAGTCTTCAAATAAATATAAAAGAGTTTATTTATTTTTGCAATTTTTTAATGCATAATTTATTTTCAACTCAACAAATGAAAATTTCACAAATATATATATTTCTGTGTATGTAGAACTTTTTTTTTAATAATGCATGAAAAGCAAATGATTTTTATGTTTTCCTTACTTTGTTGTTAAGGTGTTATGTGTTTCAGATTTATTAGCATTTCTTAAGTAAATTAGGTTTAAAAATCGATACTGCCATATTATTAGTATATATATTTTTTTCCTCTCTTTTTTTAAATTATTATTATAATAGGAGTTTTAAATAAACAAACAAAAAAAAAAAAAAAAAAAAAAAAAACACTTTTTAAGGATCCTTAAAACAGATATGAAAAGTAAGACATTTTAAGGACCATTAACCAGGTATAAAAAGTAAGGACTTTTTAAGCACTTGTATGCACTATGCAAAAATTATAACAACTAAAAACATTTAATTTATAGAATTTTTCACCTAAATTGAGATTTTTCTTAGCAACATCTATTAAAAAGCCACCTGTAGGGTGAATTCTGTGTCATGATGAGTGGGCTGCATAGGAGAGTTTCACTGTGCATAGTTAATTCTATGGAAAGAAAATAGTTTTCTACACTGAGAGAATGATGATCTCCAAAACTGCTAAGAAATGAAATGGCATAACAAATGAAGTGGCATGAATAATAATATCACAGTATACATTTGCCATAGCAGATAAAGAAATGGCAAAGTTGGATGTGGCCCCTGTGGTGCTTTCTGTGACAAGCCGTGCTCATGCAAATCTTTTCTACAAGACAATATTGATTTATTTTCTTATTTATACATAATACAGATCTTTATAAATTCTATATAATGCAAAACCTGTCAAACAGTTTCGCAGTTAAGAAGCACTGGAATTTTCATGTTGTAAAAAATTGTTACTCCTTTAGAGGATTAAATGTGATGCATTAATTTTTCTTTCTTCCTTAACTCAAAGCTTTTTAATGAAAAAAGAGCTATTAATTTGGCTATGTATACAAGGTAAATTTAATGATGTTATGAAGCATGATTTTATATAATGCACAACCTCATGGTTTTAAGTTGGTGTTATAAAGACCTACGGTCTGTACATATAATTATAAAGAAAAAAAAAATATTATTAGTAGACTGTTGAAAAATTCTTAAATACAAGACACAAGTTTTTATTTTCTACTGAAATTTAGGAATATCTTTTTTTATTTTATTTATGGGCAAATTTTTTCGGCAAATGACAATTTCTTTTCTGCGATAATGTCATTGTATTGCCTAAATTCTGTCACAGGGAATGTGGCACTGTTTTAAATAGTTGTATTTGTATCACAAATTCTTTATATATAGTGCCCCCTATCGGGGAATTTCTGGTGACACCACTGAAGTTAAGGGCATGTGGGGTAGTTGCTCTGGGTCCTCAAATAAAATATAAAACTTAATTCAAATGATCATTAGTCTTCTTTTAAATAATCATTATTTTAAGAGATTAAGTGTAAAATGCCCCATAGAAGTATCTGACCAGTCAGATTAAAGTTGGACACTGAAATAGATCCATTCTAAAAACTACAAAATGGTATTGAAATTTATTTTTTAACACACTCGACATGGCGACTCTTGTATTTTGCACATAGAAAATCAGCATTATCACCACATCTAAAGTTCTGTTATGAAATTATCACAAATTTGCTGACAAAGCAGGAAAAGTCAACAGTTAACAAGACCAAAAACACACTTATAGCTTTCTTTTTAAAATATTGCACGATTTCTGAAACTGAAGATCGTTGTATTAATGCTAGAAAATTTCTACAATAAATGTGTTCAGTAAAATAAAAGAACACACACTAGCGGTAGCAAGGCCCAGTACAAGAGTTTTTGCGATGATTTTTCTTCTAAACTAGTTACCCACCCATGTAATTATAACAAAAACATAAGACATATGAATGAATTTTAGAAGACTTTTTTTGAATAATATAGTATATTCATGTTCATTTTAATAGTAACCACCTCATAACGATGGGTTTCCTTTAAAATTTTAGTATGACAAAATCATTTTCAGATATTTGCTCTCAAAGAACATATTCTTCGACATGAATACTTTCTGGAAAGTCTTCATTATTTGAAGAATCACTTTGTACAAAACTACTTTTAGAACTTTCTATAACAGAAATGCACTTTTTTTTTTTTTTTTAATTTAGGTATTTTTGAGAATTTTTTCTGTGTTGTTTCAGTATACTCATGTTTGCGAAAATTGCAACACCAGAAGGAATTTATTAAAATTAATACACAAATGATTGGTATTGATACAAATAAATGATTAAATTTTCAAAGCCAAAAAAATATATATATATTAAGTGTCCGAAATCTGTATTTTGTATAACCATCATGTGTTGTAATAAGTGCTACTATATAATATGGAATAAAATTAAACATATTTTGAATGTCAACCTGGGAAAGAGCATTCCATATTGTTTGTGCGCATACCCAAAATTCATCTGTCGAAGCTGTAGAATGAAGTACATGAGCGAGACACTGACCAATGAAATCCCACTCATATTTAATAGGCTGCATATCTGGCGAATAAGCAAGCTAAAGAAGAAGCTGTATTAACTCCATATTACAGCCCTTTTCTGCTGAAAAGAAGTCTTGAACATTTCTTGTAACATGTAGGTGGGCATTATCCTTTGTTCCAGTACTTCACTGACGTACCTGTTGCTGTTAAGGCTACCCACAATTTATAGGAGCTGAGATTGTCCATGATATACAATTGCATTCCAGACCATAACACCAGATGTTCTTCCACTAAAACGTTCGAAAGGTAGCATTCACTAGCTTAGTGTCTAATACGTATGCAGCTGTCATAGAACCAGTGGCTGCTCGTGCACCGAAAATTGGTGAAGAGGCACACTGTATTAATTTATAGAATATAAATTTACATATAAAACAGTATTTTTAGTTCATTTTAGTTAAGACCATGCTGAATAAAAATTATGATTAAAAATACTTAAATATTATTTTTGAGCTCTTCACCTATTTTCGGTTCACGAGCCGCCGCTGCATAGAACCACAAATTAAAGTGAGATTTAGCAGAAAGAATTACTTGTTGCCAATGTGCATGCAAGTCTCTATGTCTATGAGCCCATTGCAGCCACCGGCTTCGATGGTTTTGTGTGAGGTGGATCCTGTATAATGGAGTTCTTTTACGCTGCCCACAGTGCAGCAGACGACAACAAATTAATGAAACAGACATTGATAACACAGCACTGAAAAAAAAAAAAAAAAAAAAAATATCGAGCCTTGATACCATTTTTGCTGATTCTTATGCAAAATGACCTCCTGAATCTGATCTTCATTTTGCCCAATCACCTCTCCCCCAATTTTTATCACTGTTCGGTACTTTTATGGCCATGAATATGATTTGGAGAATAGAAAAAAATGTTTTAACACTTAAAAACAAAAATATATAATGTATAATAAATAATAATAATTGATAAATAAAATATAATAAATATAATTTATAATTTTAGTGGCAAATCCCCCCCCCCCAAAAAAAAAAAAAAAAAATTCCCCTTGCTGCAAATGTTGATGTTTTAGAATTTCTCACTGCTGTAGCACTTCAGAAGATACTTAACAGTTAAAATAATCCTTTCCTCCTCTACAAATAAAATTTATAGCCATAAAATTACTGAATAGTGATAAAAATAGGGTGGCGTCCCCCCAAAACTGTAGGTGATAGGGCAAAATGGCAATCATATTCAGATTCAGGAGGTCATTTTATATAAGAATTTGTAAAAATGGTATTGGGGCTGATTTTCATGCAGAACAGTGTAACCTGTAACAGTGGACCAAAATGTGGCTAACTGTTTAGATGAAACTGTATGGTCCATCAACACTATACGGACCAGGTGCCTATCATTGCACACTGACATCTCTCGGGGTTCACACATGGATTTCTGAGTTGTCTGATACTTGTCAACTGACTTCTTCCATACTCTCATCACTATGCTGCTGTTACGCTGAACACAAGCTCAGGGGTGAAACTACCTAGCATGCAAAAACCCTGAAAACTGATATTTGCATGCAGATAGGTGAGACTTAATAATGAAATATATGGCTACCTGTATTAAATGATATTTGGAGAGTTCTTAATACATTATAAGACAAATTAAACATTAAAAATAAGAAATTTCTGCAAAAACAAAATAGTTCTGAAAACTAGAAACAAAATTTTCAAAAACCCTGAATTGGTAGCCCCCTGAAAAGTTTCACCCCTGCAAGCTGCTACTGCACAACAGAAAATCCTCCTTCACCTTCACAAAGCCAATGGTTCTTCCCCATTCAAACTTCATAAGTTGTTGAAATATCATTCTCTTTTGTTAAAGAGGCATTGTTATGTCTCATCTAACATTTACAAATAACATATAACTATAGATTATTTTCAATATCCCACTGCAGCTCTATATTTATACAGATGCTGTTATATTTTATTTATAATAGCAGTTCAGAGGGAACTGCTCAGCCCATGCATGTGTGGTGACTCTGATATATTAATTATTTGCTTAACACACTATAATTTGCATTTGCTGAAAATTTTAGCTCAGTCATATCATTCCTTCATGGTGTTACAATTTTGACAAATATGAGTGCATTACCTACTTATTTTCAGGTGTTTTTGTTAAATTTGTAATAAATTATGCGTATCACTAATGGTAAGTGCCTAAGCATAATCAATTCAGTTGTTTCATTAATCCTCCTATGCTATTTTATATTTTTCTAATGCACATGGCACATGTTTAACACGTTAATCGCCACGATAATATCAGAAAAATTTTCACATCGGCCATGGTAACTTTATTAGACAATTTAGTTAAAAATGCGTCAGGCACATATGACTGACATGGCGATTAACGTGTTAATAATTACTCGGCGTATATCATATTCCTTTTAGGGTTATTTCCTAGTTAAAAATACGTGTTAAAAATGCGTCAGACACATACGACTGACATGGTGATTAACGTGTTAAGACAATTTAACTAAGTCTAATTTAAAATGGAATAGTTTTGTTATGTGAATTAGTAATCTCATGGAAAATTTCAGGCGATAATGAATTGTAAATGTTCTTGAAAGTAAAAAAAATAAAATTTTTAATAGTTGAAAATAAACTTTCTTTATTCACTCTTTCAAACAATTGCAAATGACGGACTACTTGTTATTGAAGATAACAGCTTAGTGTTGCCATTTAGGTGTAACATGTTTTCTAAATATTAATATTTTCAGTACAATTTGACCACTGTCCCATAGCCCCCACTCTTCCCTAAATCGCAAAAATGTAATACAGTGAAGGATTAGGGTAATTATGTTATGCATGAAAATTTAAAACCTATGATCCACAATTGATTTGTTAATAGGAACAAAAAAATTCACAGTTGAGATTTCAAAAAAAAAAAAAAAAAAAAAAAGTAGCATTTCTCAAACATTTTTTTTTTAAATCAAATTTTCATCGTAATCCTTGCTTTCAAACACAACTAGGGAAAAAAAGACGACATTATTCTCATATTTATTATCCTGCAATTCATGTGGACTAGCACTCAGTCAGGCCAAAGAATGTCAGGAAAGTGAATATAAAAATTTAAAAAACTAGGGGGAATTGGTCCTGCTCGCTTTGCTCACCAACGCCTGCACGAGCTTCGCCCCTGACTTGCTCCAATAACTAAACTCTATGGAGAGTTCAACCCCTTATTTTAGAAACCCACAAATAAAAACAGCCATGTAAAAATATACACTGAAATACTATTATAATTATTACTCATCACAACTACAGACAACTACAGTTGCTATTTGGCTACAATTTTTTTTTTTTTTTTAATGACTGAAATGTAAGTGTATTTGCATATACGATATTGAAAAATAATATTAAACTGATAAATTCCATTTCATTTGCCATAATTATTAGCAATTATTATGTCCGTGTTAAAAATACCAATAAAAGCATCAGCAATAATAATTTACTATAAGCAAGACCCCTATACAAAAGAAGATTGCCGTCTTTAAAAAAAAAAAAAAAAAAAAAAAACATTAACTAACTGAAATATTTTAATGAATCGTGTTGCAGATTAAATAAAATATCTTTGTCTCAGGCTTTCCACAGGTCAGGGAGAACAGGGAAAACCTGGAGAAGTCAGGGAATTTGAAATTACTGAAAAAAGTCAGGGAAATATGAGGGAAAATTGTAAATATTGCTTAAAAACCTGGAAAAATGGTACTTATAAACCTGGAAAATGCTTTTGAGCAATCAATTTATATCTCGAGCCACGTTACTATGTTGTATTTTATGTTGCAAGCTATGTTTTGTTTTATATCGTGATCTATTTTTTACGTCACGAACCAAATTTTGTGACTGGAATTTTCTAAAAATAGACCTGGAAAAGTCAGGGAATTTTATTTTTGAAACTGAGTGGGAACCCTGCTGTCTATGTTGTATGAAAGTTTGAGACTTATTTAAAGTACTTTTCAAGATCTGTAAACATAAATACACATGAAATCTAAATGATTAAAAATTCATCAAAATCAAAAAATAGTTACACATTGCACACCACAGACATCTGATGTATATCTTAGCAAAATATGATGAAGTTGCCATGGATAATTTTCAGGTCTATAAAACTTTAATAACTGGAAAGTCTTGCCTTACTTCAACATTAAATATCTCCTAAAATAAAACTCTGACTACTTAAATAATCCTCATCCTATGTCACTTTCACCGATGTCCCCTGCCATTATCAAAAGCGACCATCTGTGGTAGCGTTTTGAGTGAGTTAGTGCTGTTGCTTTCTCTTGTTGGCTGTTCCTCTATTAGGTGGTGGATTTGGTCTACGTCAGCACAGGGCATTGCAGCACAATGGTCTACGTCAGCCATTGCAGGATTCAAAATTACTTAAAATTTTAATAGTTTTTTGAAAAAAGGTATAGCTTAGATTTTTGTAATCAGTAAGCTTTGTTGTTTCACTGAAATTGATGTTAATATTTTCATTCTGTATGGTTTTTGCTAAAAGGGTAGTATTTTTGTTTAACTTGACATCAGGAATATATTCTTTTATGTAATTTTTTTTTTTTTTTTTTTTTTTTGGCAACACCAATGTAACAGCCATTGTTAAAGTTAGGTCTAGTGAGAGGGATACTGTAAATGTCAGCAGTTACAAGTGGGTTGATCAAGGCCGTAGCCAGGATTTTTTTTTTTTCGGGATGGGGAGGCATCACATTTCTAATACAAAGTCATCGAATATGATATAATAATGTACACACGCATACCCAAAGAAAAGAATGTACGCACACACAAACAAGGGCCTGATTAACACAAGGGCACATGGTGCTCCCGGGTCCTGAATAGCAAAGGGCCCTAAAACTGGTCCTGAAAATGCCCTTTTGCCTCTAAAAATGACAGAAATGGTATAAAATGCAAAATTCTGTCATTTAATTTCATATATAGGTATATATGTGTACTTTTGCTAATTCATGCACAGTACGAATGATGGTGGTGTGTGTAGGGGGGGGGCACAAAAGTATGTTTACCCCGGACCTCACACGAAGTTAATCAGGCCCTACAGAAACAGACCCTGATTAGCTTCGTGCGAGGCCCGGGGCAAACATAGTTTAGTGAGCCTGCCTTCTCCTCGCACTGTGCACCAATAAACACAGGTACATATATACCTGTTTATGGGAGTAATATGGCAGAATTTGCATTATATGATACCATTTTTAGGGCATAAAAGGCAAAATGGCATTTTCAGAGCGTATTATATAGCCCCCTGCTATTCAGGTCACATGTCTTGCATGCTCCTGCTTTAATCAGACCTTGCACACAAATTTTCTTCTATATTTTCCTATACAAATTCACTCAATACCAATCCTTTTATTAAAACTTTCATTTATTAAGATTAATTTCCATGATGAAACCAGATGCAAATGACTTGTTTCTAATAGAAATGTAACACTTAATGTCCAAAGAAAGTCAATTTTATGTTTACTAACGATATCTTAAAAAATGTTTTTTTTTTTTCCCTTTTTGTTTTGTTAAAAATGAAAAAAAAAATGGAAATCTTAGATTAAAATTATCATAGATCAGTAGTTTAACTATTCGTCTTAAAGATATTTAAAGGTATTGACGAGTTCTTTTAAAAGATACTCATATCGAATATTTGCATAAAATTTTAAAAATATCTGATGCATCTGAAAATCAGTTGATATATTTTAAACAGCTCTTATTATCAAAATGGATATCAAATTGGATAATATTAATTGGATGATATTAATAATCTATAATATTAATCTTAATAATCTAATAAACTTAATAATTATTATTAATGATAATCAATATTTATGTATAATTTTTTTTTCCATTTAAATGATTAATATCCCTTAACTAAATTATTATAAGGTAAAATATGCAAAAAACTAATGAAAAATATACCTGGATCTAAACTCGGCCTGTAAAAGATTAAGTTCATTTGTATTTTTTAATTAATTTAAACAAAACAAATATTATTATTACAGGACATTTAGCACATCTCCACCCCCCCCCCCCCCAAAAAAAAGGGGGACTTTAGGGACCAAAAAAAAAGGACTTAAGGGACCTATTTATTTTACACATAAATATCAATAATATATTAATATACAGGGTGATTTGCTACAGGACTGACAAACTTGTAGGGAATACAGAGACAACTCCGGAATCACATAGGAATTCAAGGTCAGAAATGCAATCCTAACCAGATAGGGGTTAGGATTGTTTTAAAACATACCCAAAAGGTTCCAATATTTTATTGGATTCAAGACATTGTGTTAAAATAAGCATATGAATGACAGACATTTTCATTCGCCTGATATTTTTTAATACATTTTAAATAGTTTGATGCTTTCTAGGTCTTTAAAATATCAAGAAAACAAGAAACAGAGGACCCAAGAAACAAATCCTGTGAGTTTTATGTACACGAGAGTTAACCCTTTATCTACTGACGGTACTTTAAAGTATTATTACTTTAAAAAGAGTATAAAATCGAATTTGTAGAAGAAATGTCAAAGATATTTATAAGAAGGGAACAGATGTAACCTTCCTTTAATCTCACTACAAAACATTAGACGATACATATAGCCATTTTTGTTCCATAAGAGATTTTATGGAGTGCACTTGCTGTTTTTGCTTGATATTTTTCACGATAATCATGTGTGTTATAATTAATTCCTATATTATTTCAAGAATATCCCACTGATCTTAGAAAAAATATGAGGAACATAAAGAGTAAATATTTTTCTACACTTTTTTCATGTCGAAATAATTTTTTCGACCTCTATGTGCCAGTGGTACACTAAAGTATGACCTTACAAAATTCTCAAGTATTATGATGAGGTGATATGCATAATTTTTAACATATATATCTTTAAATAATGCACTTTAGTAACTAAAAATTTGTTTCAAACACAATTTTTGTGTGTATCAAAATGCAGTAGATAAAGGGTTAAAGGGCTAAGAGCTATCACAGCAAAACTGTCAGCAGCTACTCACAGAAGTGCTAGGATGAAAACTATATTGTGAAATGACATTTAAAGGCCAAAAGCTTTATATTTCTAGTTTACTACTACTATTATCAATAATTCATATTGATTTTACAATCACACATTAAAAATAATTCTCATTATGTACATTTATACGAAAATTTGCCCTATATAACCATGTTAAAAATTTAGAAAAAATGGGATCACAGCACCACCTGTTGAGCGATTGATCTCCAAATTTAATTAGCACCATTTTATGTCAGGAGGGTGCAATTGAATACCAAGTTTGGTTAAATTCCGTTCACTGGTTTGTGAGATACAGCTTCCACAACACTTGTGATACACACAGGCAGACATTTTCTAAATAAAACAGTCAAATCGTATTCAGGACATCCTAAAACATGTAAATCTATTAAAAATTTGGAGTTCAAAAATTATTATGAATCCAATACTTTTTGTGTATAAAGCCGGTAACAAAAGTGTCCGAACACTAGCAAAAATTCCTATGCAAAAAAAGTACACTTTATACGGTTTTGTTAGATAAATCCTTGTCGAATCCTGTTCTTAGTCAATGTGAGAACATGATTCGATAATTATTTATTTAACAAAACCGTATGAAATGTACTTTTTTTACATAGGAATTTAGCAAGTGTTCGGACACTTTTGTTATCGACTACATACTTGCCAACAAATTTTAATAAAAAAAAAGGGAAGATTTTTGTTGAAAAACCAGAAGATTTCATAAAAAAAGGGAAGATTTTTTTTTTTTTACTTGTTTATTACGTCAAATAGAAAAAAATAAAAATAAAAATAATGCAGTTTTACAATTTTAATATTTAGAAGCAATTTATAAAAGCGTTTTACTCTTGATTGATTATACTAAATATATAAAAGTTTTAAATGAAGTTATTCCTTTTCAACATATAAATATCTACAAAACAGAATCTGTAAGAAATTTATTTAACAATAGACAAAAAACTTAGTTTTAAAGTATAACTAATTTTTTAAATAAATAGAATACGATTTTTGTGTATGTACATTAATCATACATATAAAAAAAAAGTAGCAGTAGCTAATTATCAGTTTCAAACATGCATAAAAACAACTAAGTATTAATTTTCTTAAATTGATTTGGAAAAAATTTTCCTACCTGAAAAAATCATTCTTAATTTTTTCCCCCATGTTTACACATTTGGTATAAATATGACATACAAATATTTAATTTAATTGAGGAAAAATAAACAGATTCATTAAATTCAGCAATAAAGATCTAAAAATAATTACATACATGAAAAATATTGAGCACTTCCATTGCTTTATTGTTTCTAGAATTGATCATTGATCACAATCCGGGGAAAGGGGGGGGGGGGGATATAAAAATAATTACAGAGTAAGAAATATTAAACTCTTTCAACTCTACTTCTAGAATCTAATGAAAGAAGTTTAAAATTAATATTATCATTTATGTTGCAGATGGATAAAGATTAAGAAACAAAAGACTTCTGCAGAACATTTGATTGCTGATCATTAGTTGGAAATAAATGAAAGGGGAAGGGGGTGGTAAAAATAATTACATCATCAAGAAATATTTAACAATTGTATTTCTTTATATGTTCTAGAATCTCATAAAGCAAGTTTGAAATGAATATTGACATTTATGCTATGGATGGAAAAAGATTGGGAATCAGGAGTTTTCGTAGAAAATTTGGGTTTTCTTTTTAAAATGAACGATATCCGCGACTTTTTAAAAAACGGAAGATTTTGTCATCTGTCCGGAAGACCGGAAAATATGTTAAAAAACCGGAATTCTTCCGGGAAAACCGTAAAAGTTGGCAAGTATGCGACTATGTATACAGAAGAAAGTAAAAATTTCCAACAATTAGACTATAGCGAGCAATGTATCGAGTGTTGTTTCTGATGTCCTGTAAAGGTTACTTTTATATTACATAAAGAAAATGTATGTAAGTAAACTTTAAAACCATACTAAAATTAGATTCATTTTGAATATTTTATGTTCCTTTTAAATTAATACCTCTAAGTGCTATGTGCACTATTCAGTAAATGAACATGTTGCTTAAAGCAATATAACTCCATTGAAATTGACTTTTTCTTTTGTAGACCATAATGTATAAAAATTCTTTAACACCCCTATAAAAAGACTGTAATGTAAGTGCTACACATTCCATTTTCAATAGAAATATACTCCAGTAAACCTCAATAAACATAAGTTGCGTAGCTTTCTAAACATATTTACAAAAATAAAACCACGAAAAGACAGACAGACTGAAATCATAAACATTTTTCAATTTTGTTAAATAGAGTCAAAAAGATAAAATTGAATTTTTTTGAAAATGTACAGGGGAAACAATACATAAAATATTAAAACTCAAAAATAATTTGGTGGAAACTGGAAACTGACTTGGCAGTTTTAAGCCTTCTCTCCTTGAATAACAACTTGCAGCAGTGATGCCAGATGGTCGAAAATTATTTCCCCAAATCAGGGGCTCTTTTCGAAAAAATCCCCAACTTCATTTCTACTAAAAAGGGAAAATAAAAATTTCTTCAAAAAAAAATATCAAGCAGAATTAAGTGGATTTAAGGTCAGAATTTTACCAAAATGAAGGCAATTTTTGAAAAAAAATCTCCAAATAACAATAAAGCTATTGAAAATCCCTGGATGTAGGGATAAATCGTTACGTTCCCAGCATCAACAGAAAGTTGAAGAACTCCCCAGATTTGTCCCCAAAAATTTTAGAATTCCCTAAAAAAGTCCCCACAAACATTTGGTCTCCAAAATTGTCCACAGAAACCTCAAAAATCCCCAAAATGGGGACAAAATCTCCAATCTGGCATCACTGACTTACAGTGATGGCCTTGAAAACAAACAAGAAAAAAATTAAACAATTTATTAAGTTCATAATAACAGTACTTCTAAAAAGATAAAGAGCAACCAAAATAATAAGTTAAAATAATTAAATAAAAACTACAAGTAAGAAAGGAATGCTTTTATTGTATCCCAGAAAATGAATTAGTTGAAAATAATATAAATACTGAAAATATGTAATTAAGAAATTATTTTAATGTACAGGTGAAAAAATAGAATTATTAGCAAAATTCAATAATTACCAAACCATTCATTAAAATATATATATATATACATACCCCGTGGCAGAAACACGGCGACACGGCGACAATGTCGCAGAAACAAAAATGTTCTTGCAGAAAGATTTTACTTAAGTCAAATAAATTTTGCCATTGTGTTAAAAAAAAAAAAAAAGAGAGAGAGAGAGAGAGAGAGAGAGAGAGAGAGAGAGAAAGAAAGAAACTCAAAGAATGGTTCATAAACTGTTCTGCAGAACAAATTTTCGTTTCTGCAGATACGATCGCCTCAATCATGAATAAGGAGAGGAGATAAAATTGATGTAACTCACTTGGGTTAGTTTTGGTACGGCATGCATTAGCGATTCGTGATTCGGTGTATCGACACTTTTCACTGGTAACCTCTTCACATCGGAACTTCATTTTCGTGTCTTCAAACTAGAGGTCTGCACGGGCCGAAATTTTCAATTTGCTCTCGGGCTGGCCCGGGCTCGGGCTTAACATTTTTTTGTAGGCTCGGGCTCAATATTTTTGTGTGTACTCGGGCTGGGCCTGGAGGAAATTTTTTTCCGGGCCGTGTCGGCTCGAATCTTTTTCTAGATTCCTCGTTAATCAACGAAAAAGGAAAATGATAAAACACTTTTTCAGTCATTTATTTTACATAATTTTACAGTCTGGTGTGGCACATAAAAATTTATTTTGTTAAAAAATATCTGTAACTTCAATTTCATTGCCTATCACTTTGTCTGTTTGCGATCTGATTTTCCACAAATATTTTAAACATGTCTCGAAATTAATATATTTTATTTAAAATAATATGAGATGGTTTACTATTCAAAATAGTATACTTGTCACTACTAGTTTGCACACTAGTAGAAACAAAAGAAATTAGATAGCTTTGTGTCCTATTGTCTGTAGAATTTAGATGGTATGAAGGCTATAAAAATCCTTCCGCTGTAACTGTTCCTCTAAGGCTTCTTTTTCTTTTCTCCGGGGCACTGGATGAAAGTAGCATTATTTTTAGCATGTGCAAAAGCATCTTTTCTGTTGAGTATGGTTGGATTACATTAAAGTTTTGTTTACCGGATCACATGAAAGATTCGAATACATTACGGTATATAACTGGAAGTGATTGAAAGTGTATTTTTAGTACTATTAACCATTTTAAATATCTTCCTATATTTTTTGAGGAATGCTAATATTTTCGATTTGACTTTCTGTCTTGTCTTTGTCCCTTTTGTACGTCTGTAATAATGAAATACTGTTTATATATAAATATCTTATAAACATTCAGCAGTTTTGTTAAAGAACATTCTAATGCTTAGCTATATAAAACCTCTGCAATGCAAAGCACATACTAAAAATAATTTTCGTAGAAAGTTTTTTTTTTTTTTTTTTTTTTTTTTTTTTTTTTTTTGCATTTTTACATTTTTTTTTTTTTTTTATCGGGCCGGGCTGGGTCGGGTCGCGCCTGATTTTATAGCTTTTTGTCCGGACCGGGGTCGAATTTTTCGATTTCATACCGGGCGGGCCCGGGCCTGAAAATTTCGGCCCGTGCAGACCTCTACTTCAAACTTTGTTTTCGTGCCGCGCCTGCCGCTCGTGTCGTGTGTATTTATTGTATTGCAAAAATATGTTTTTTCGAAAAAATGTGGCTTTGCGACCATTTTCCGAATTTCATATTTCATGCGTTTTCAGATTCATGCATAACAAGATAGCTGCATCCAGTGATTTTTTTTTTTTTTTTTTCTTAAGTACGTGATTGTTGCTATGCCGATTTTCTTACGCACATTTTTTTCTTACGCACGACAAATTAGTTGCATCTGGCGATTTTTTTTTTCTTTAATGTACGCGAAGCGTGCAAACGTGCGTGGTAGTAAATACAAGTAATTTTTTTAAATCTGCATTAATTTTAACGTTTGGTTCAAACAATGCAATACATTTCACAAATATATACAGAAGACTATGGGGAAATTTGTAACGTCTGTAGTTATATGCAAAATAAAAAATGAAGCTTCAAACCTTGCTTCAAAAAATAGAAAATTAAGAAATTAATCTTAAAAATACTTCATTGATATTTAGCATTTTATATGTAGTAAAAGATCTTAGCAATAAATATTATTGGATATCTTAAGTTATAAAACTGGTAACTTTTCTAATTTTTTTCTTTACTAATCATTAATTATTTTAATTGTGATTAAAATTTTTAGCTTTAAATTTTGTTGTTTAAGCATATGAAGTCGATAAAAAAATTATTAATTTATTTTACAAAAATACTCTTATCATTAGTTTCTACAGCTTCTTCATTTCATTTTTTTAAACATTTGAATTTTTAAAAAATGTTTATTTTTTTAATTGAAATATTGCAATTGCAAATTAAATAGTTATTTTGAATAAAAATCAAACCAATGTCTTGTTGATTTTTTTTTTTTTTTCTTTTTTTTTTTTTGTAAGCAAAAGAAATTTTATCTAATAGTAGTTGTTTTGAATAAATACTAACTAAATAGCAAATGCTTTTATGTATTTATTTTTATTTACTTATTCGTATAGATATTGATACCAAATATTACTTTTAATTGATTTCTATTTATTTCTTTCATCTGTAATCATTATTTTGTATTATAGATTTTATCCATGAAATATGTTACATTTCAGATTTCAACATTTCCTTAAAATTAAGTATTTCACTTGCCTCAGTTTTTATGAAAATATTTCGACTATGCTTTATCTATAATTGTGTTACTTAGATCTCGTATTCTGTTTTACTTTATGTATTTAAATGATGTTATAATTATACATTCTGAATTCTTTAATGTCAAATCACATTTTTTAGATTTCAAATACACATCTTTATGCATTTGTATATAATACAAAAAATGAATGTTGTGTATTAGAATGTTATCGTGCATATTTCTAATGATCTCAAAAAAACTATAAATGTTGTAAACTATTTATATTTCATTATAATATTCAGTATTCTATATTAATTTTTATTTTTTATTTGTTGTATTTTAATTTTGAGTTCTGTATTATATTTTATGTTGTTTGGTTTGCACCTTATGAAATAAGTGCATTTGTGTATTTAAATATATATATTTAATGTAAAAAAAAGTAATGAAATTTTAAAAGTATTTGAAACATTTGTTTAATTTAGACATTTCATGATTTAAATGTCTTTAAAAAAATTGCAGATAATTTTTTATGTGTTACTGCATTTTATGGTTTGAATTCATTGAATATTTTATAAACAATATTGTACATGAATGTGAATAAAAAACCTGAAGCAATTAAGATCAATAGATTTATTTTCACCTTTCTTAAAAAAAAAAAAAAAAAGGTATTTTCTTGCAATAGTGC
Organism: Salticus scenicus; assembly: GCA_963930645.1. Lineage (NCBI taxonomy): Eukaryota > Metazoa > Arthropoda > Arachnida > Araneae > Salticidae > Salticus > Salticus scenicus. Next base: position 3,961,370 of record OZ005658.1, on the reverse strand, counting down.
AGATATATGCATTTGTGCCTAGTTAAAATTTATATACATTGGTTATACTGAACATTATTTACTATTTAAAAATAATTTATTTTGAATTCGTAAATGTTAACTTCCCAAACTATTCCTGCAGAAAGATTTTGGTGTTGATGAAGCTTGTCGCAGAAAGCATAATAAATTTCTGCCACAGGGTATACATATTTAAATCTAAGACATATTTTCTAAACTTATAAAGTAATTGAAATCAACTTATTCAATTATTCTTCCTCAACTGAAATTAACACATTTGAGGCGATCACAAATCACTTAGATCTAGTATTATGGTACTAAAAGTATCCATTAAAATTTTTAAGTCCTTGTTACTCAGGTAACTAAATATTTTATCAGTACAGTCATATGGTAACTCTGGACAGTTGTTAAAGAGAAAATGGAAAATTTTATTGGCTTGTTCGAGTAACTCTTTTCTTTCCATACCTTTCTTGAAATTACTTTCTATCATGCTAGCATATATTGCAAATTTGGTTTTATACTCGCCTGATTTTAAAACTTGCACTATATTTTCATCTGTCATACATATTGCTAATGAGCTTGCACCTTTCACCAGGATATCATAAAAGGAGATGTTAGCTTTATTAATCTTCTCACTCTTCATACTTGCTATTTCTTTCTCACATTCACCTCGAAAAAGATTTATTTCATCCCTGCTAAAAAATTCACTGCTACTTGCTGATTGTAAATTTTTTTCATTTACATATAAATTTGCAGTTTCCAGTTTAACAATGTGACGTCTAAAGACTCTAAAAATCTTGCCTTGTGAAGAGCCACTAAGATCAGGACCATCATCATCTGAGTCATAGATATCGTAGTTACGGGATGACCTTAACCGAGCCATAGCGTAATCAAAAGGTGTATAATTATTTCTACTTGTCATATTAATATCAGAGCCATACTCCAAAAGAATCTCAACAACTTCTTCATGTTCTACTTGAGAAGCAAGGTGAAGTGCTGTCCTACCATATTTATCTCTAGAATGAATATCAGCACCAGATTTCAAAAGAGTTTCAATAATTTCTCGATAACCTTTTTGGACACCTAAATGCAGTGGTGTGATGCCTGTCTTAGTTTTAGAATCAACTTTGGCACCACATCCTAGCAACATTCTTACAAACTCTTTATGACCGTTTTGAGTTGCAATATGAAGTGGTGTAAAATTATCTTTTGTTCTAGAATTAATATCAGCACCTCTATTCAAGAATAACACCACAGCTTTTTCAGTACCTAGTTCAGAAGCAAAATGTAGTGGTGTATATCCTGCCTTCAGTGTTAAAGAATGAGTACAAGCACCGTGGTTCAGAAGATCTTCAGCAATACCTATGTATCCTTTTTTAGCAGCAATATGAAGAGGGGTCACTCTATCTTCCCCTTTAGCATCAACATTAGCACCTCTACTTAAAAGCCATATGACATCTTCTTTACTACCATTTTCAACAGCAAAGTGTAATGGTGTATAATCTTTTTGCCGTCTTGAAGTTAGCACACAATTAACAGAAGCTCCATCTCTTATAGGATGCATACATTTCACAGATCGTGTCTCAGTATTGTGAAGTGGAGTTCTAAATTTTTGATTTTTAGCATTCATATTCATATCTTTACCTTTGTTTAGTTTGTTTCACGAAAATCCGTGGTTTGTTTACTCACGGATTGGTAGGTAGGTAGGTTGCTACCACGGAACACGGATAGTTCCATGGTTGCTACTGAGCTATATGCTGTGCCAAAACCGGCAGCTTAAGCTCGAAAGACACAGAGGCCAGAGCCTGGGCCAGAAAGTGCATGTTTGGAGAACTGGATCATTAAATGAAGAGTGCCTTCGTAAGAGGTGTTGCTATTAGGCTGGGATTGCGGTGCCTCGTTCTTAAGTCTGATCTTAAATCTTACGAACTTTCGTAGAAGGACGTGGTTAAGAACGATCTTAACTTGGTATTGCGGTGCCTCAAGCGTAAGTCCTCCGCGTGTCCTCGTAAGAGAAAGCCAGCCAGCCAATGGGAGACGCAGAGCGAGCTGTGTTGTGATTGCGCGCGCATTCAGTTACGATTCGACAAGATAGCTCTGAGGTCGTCGTAAGATAGTGAGCCACTGCAATACGACTTGCGTTTTGTTTACATCTTAAGGCTGGGATTGCGGTGCCTCGCTCAGCACTATCTTACGCACAAACTCTGTCTTAAGATGTAAACAAAACGCAAGTCGTATTGCAGTGGCTCACTATCTTACGACGACCTCAGAGCTATCTTAAGTCGAATCGTAACTGGATGCGCGCGCAATCACAACATAGCTCGCTCTGCGTCTCCCATTGGCTGGCTGGCTTTCTCTTACGAGGACACGCGGAGGACTTCGACTTACGCTTGAGGCACCGCAATACCAAGTTAAGATCGTTCTTAACCCCGCCCTTCTACGAAAGTTCGTAAGATTTAAGATCAGACTTAAGAACGAGGCACCGCAATCCCAGCCTAAGACAGAGTTTGTGCGTAAGATAGTGCTGAGCGAGGCACCGCAATCCCAGCCTTAACGTTTAGAGCAGACAGGAGATTGTGCCGGGGAATGTTCAGGCCAGGACAATGTAGAAGATGTTCCGGCGTCTCATGATCGTAGCAGAAACGGCAGAGTGGAGAAAACGTAAGTTTAAGGCAGTATCCGCGATTGTAATGAAATGCTCGCCCTCTGGTGGGCTAAGGTGAAATTACAATAAACATGCTTTAATTCGGCTTTTATTAAGCCGCCATTGCATGCCGATTTCACATATATTTATTGAATAAAAATGAATAAATCCGGTAAAAAAGATAATACATACTGTTGTGTGCTCCAGTGTAACTCCAAAGGACTAAGAAATCCAGAATTAAGCTTCCATTTATTTCCAAATGACAAATTTAAAATTTCAGTTGCTTCGGCTAATGGTAGTAAAGAATTAATCAGATGATTTGAAGCTAATATTTGTTCAACTTCAGTTAAATATCTACTTCCGATCGAACTTTGAATAAACTGAATTATTTTTTACCAAAAGCAATCAATTTTCCATGATATAATGGCGGAGAAATTATAGTACGAATATTAAGTAGAATAACAAAAAGAACAATAATAAATACACGTGGCTATAATATTTACTAACAACAAAAACTGAAAAAGTGCCATCTATCGATCATTACAAACGTGGATAGCTTTTAATGCGTAATAGAGCAGTTTCATATGACGTCAAACTGACGTAGATGGAGGGCTATCAACTCCGCGTGAAAATAAGTAGAAGCACAGTAAGCAAATGGCAGTTGAAAACAGCTCACAGCACTATGGCAACGGCGCATGGCAACCAATGCTGGAGGTCACGCTGTCCACGTTGCCATGCTGTTATTAGCTGTTTGCAACTGCCCTATTTAGTGTTTTAGATCTCCAACGAGCCATAGTAACGTCCATCATCTGGGAGGGGGACCAGTTGGGAAAGTTCAGTTCCTGGTTAAGAAAAGATAAGATAAAGGAAAGGGAAGGGGTCGCGTAATTGCAGTTCATCCAAATATAGTCGTTTTCGATAAACCAGGCTTTCCTGACGTGCGTCCGCAGATCTTCGAGAGAGATCCAGGGTGGAGAAAAAACATAATCGGGCTTTGGCGAGCGCGAGTCATGATGATAGACGGTAGGGTTGCTCGCATGTCTGATGACAAGCGGACGTCAGAATTCGTATTAGCAATAACAATAGAAATTTGTTCAATAATTTTAAATAAATTTTAGGTGCTTTTGTCTCCTGAATTAGATACTTTGAAGTATGATTTAAAACATTCATTTTGTAATTGAATAGCTATTTTTATTTTCTAAATAAGTTTCTAAACGTTCATAGCTAATTGGAAACATCCTACATGTAAACAAATTGTCGTGTTTATTATGTCGAGATAAACTTGAGGTATAATAAAAAACTTGTAAACCCTTGTGGTGTGGATTTTTCGAGATATAAGCGGCCCTAGAGGCAAGCAATAAATCTCAGTACTCATCAAACCAAACCAAACCAAACCATAAACTTGAAAAGAGATTGACGTATATTTATTTTATATTTTGCCTATGTATGAGTTATTATTTCACATATGCATTTAAGCGAATTAGTAATTAATAATGCTGGAATCCAAATGTTTATTTTGTGTGTGTGTGAAGAACTTATTGCAAGGTATGTTCACAACATTCAATGGTTTTATAATTACTGGTTTAATGTCTGTAAGTTGTATAAGTGCCTAGAATTAACATTTCTTTTATTTTTTTAATTAAAAGATAATATTTTGTACATTAATGCTATAACATATTGAAATATTAGTATCTGATATTATATCCTGATGACTCATCTTATATCAGGTAATTTGTTTAGACATTTGAAAACAAATTTGACTTAAAATTATGATATAATTGTGATCATTCGCCTTTTAATTAGTATATTAGTTAGATGTTTATTTTGTTAAATATCACCGTTTGAAATGAAATTGGTCGAACTGATGATAACATGTAATTATCAGTTCAATCATTTTTATAATGATAATATCGATGAATATATTTATTACACACTACATTTTGAATATTATAGTGATATATATTTACATAGAATAGATTGCATTATGTAGACTGCTGATTAAGTAGTACACATACATTCTGAGTGAAGTTAATTTGAATTTATAAAAACAAGAATTAATTTTTGTTAATTGTGAATAATAATACAGTTTATGGTATGACTTAGCGTGTTTTTAATAAATCAATAATTTGGCACAATTTTGCTATTATCCTTGGAATTTACAAACCTTTAGGAAAGGAAAGTTTATCAAAGAATGCTATACTCAAAATGGCAGAAAATGAAATTGCATCAAAATACATTTAAAAAAAAAAAATTAAATGCAAAAAATGTATAAAGTACAATTAAAAAAAAAAAAAAAAAAAAACAGTTGAAAAGCTTAAAATTATAAATAATCACAGTTTAAAGAAGATCGAAGAGAAATGAAGGAACAGTGTTTCTTGGAAAGTTCTCTAGTTATGAAGTTTATCCTATGCCAGCTGGACCATAGCTTCAGTGCACAAAATTGATTTTGTGCCTGTAGACATGGGCTTGCTAGCGATTTTTATTAATATCGACATCAGATAGAAGAAGAAAGAGGAGGATAAGCTTATTGAAGACACGGTTCCTTGTGACATGCTGTAAATAAATCTAAAAATAGATCAGCATTGAAATTTGACATTTGATTTTCTTGTATCCTTTTCAGTTGTTTGCCATTCGAACTTTTGTATGTTTTTTTTATTTTATGGTGTTTGTTCATAAAAATTTTGTTATAGTTCATTTATTTTATTTATTTATTTATTATTATTTTTTTTTATTTGTAGATAGGGTAAGTGCACCAGTGATTGACACTTTTAGAGCAATCTCTGATGTTTTTAATGTTCTAGTCATCAGAAAATATTTTCAGAAATCTTAAGTTAGTACATATGGCATGAAAGACATTCAGAACCACATATATGTTAAAATATATACATTTTATAACAATTATTTTTTTTATGAATTTTTATTTGACACCCACTCAATGTTCCAGTAATTGACACTGCCAGTTTTTTATTTTATCAGTAATTGGACCCCTATGTTTCATTGTTTGACACTGCTAGTTATTCATTTTATCAGTTATTAGCACCCTATGCTCCAGTGTTTGACAAAAAATGTTAAAATTCTTATACGTAAAATGATTTTATTATTTTTCTTATTTATTAATTATTTCGGGATAGATGTCAATTAGTGGAGCATGCCAATCACTAGAGCACCTACCCTAAAGCTTTATCTGACGAATTTGAAATAGGCGATTTCAGTGTATAAATCTATAGTTCCAAAAAATTGCACATTATCCTTAAATATTAAAATATGTATTTATATAGTTACTGTTTAAAAAAGACTGAAGAAGAAAAGAAAGAGCAGTTTTCCTCAGAAAGTTCTCCATTTGTTTGAAAGTTCTCCATCCAAGTCTTTGCATCCTACGCCAGCTGGAACATATCTATAGTGCACAAAATTGTTTTCGTGCCTGTAGATGTGGGCTTGCTAGCTCATTTCATTCACACTGATGTCAGATGGAAGAAAAGGGAGGAAAAGCTTATTGAAGAAAGAAAGTTCATCATGACATGCAGTAAATAAATCTTTTCTTAAAATAGATAAACATTTATTTAATTTTCTTGCATTCTTTTGAATTTTTCGCCATTTGAACTTTTTTTTTTTTTTTTTTTTAATTTTATGGTGTTATTTATTTTGCTATTACTTAATTTTTATGGTAATATTCAATTGTTTCATTCAAATCGAACATAGTTTGATCAATTAGCAACAATTCAGCTTTAGTCCAAAGAAAAAACACATTTTTCATTAATTGGCAACTTTTCGCTTACACTCCCTGACTCAAAATTTTACATATTACATATAAATTTAATAAGATAAAATTTTTAAAAATGCTCCATGCAAAATAATTTTTAAATCTTCTGCTGAGATCTTAATCATGAGAGACTTGGAGATTTAATCACCACACACCCAAAATTTTACAAATTTCATGAAAATTTTTAAGTTATACTTCATTTTTAACAAATTGTTTTTGAAGACTTAGCCTCATCTAGTAAATTTAAAAATTACAATTTAAGTATAAGTTTATTATTACCGCCAAGAGAGAAAGAAAAAAAAAGCATAGCATCCTAAAATGTTTAAAAAGTGAAATATTTGTGGCTGCAGCTATGGGTCTGCTAGCATATTTCACAAATATCATGAAACGGAAGAAAACAGAAGAGAATATAAGAAAGAACTGGTGTTTTAAAGTAATAAGTACACAACTTTGAATAAACACCATAAAATGCTATAAATTCACAATAATTGTTTTGGATCGAAAGAATACATGACCCTTCATCAGGTGAACAAAGGAAGCACGAGTGCTGCAAGCAAAGTGGCAACACACGCTGCCACTTTGATATCAGCATTTGTGCTTACCGACAGTGACACGATCTAATTAAAGAGAAACCAAGAGACAGAAGAAAACATCCACTACCGATGGCATGGACCACGAGGAAGTTAGCTGATGAAGGAGGAAACCCCCTCACAAAAGCAGCTATTCAGACTTCCATAAAGCTGTAATGTAAGGTTTTATTCTTTACAAAAATTTTCAGCAAATCGCTAAAATTGATGCCAAGATCAACATTTGCGTCGGCTACAAACTTGGTAGCCTGACGAGATTAGTAATCGAATTTGGTGACAAATATTGCTTCAGGAGAGCCAGAATTTGTAAACCTTTTCTCAATTTTAACAGAATTATTTGTTTTGGTAAAATGTATCATTTCTCACCACTAATTTTTGCCTACAAGAATAAAAGTCGGCAATTTATACTGAAATGATTTTCATTGAACACTAAGCTGTGTTTAATATTTAAACTTAAAAACTTGTTCACATACCATAAAATTAATAAAACCACTACCAGTTTCAAAAGGACATGGTCTTTCTTTTTCAGGTGCAAAGTACTTGCTATTACCTTGGAGAAAAAAGCAAGACTGGTGGTTTTTGTACCTGAAGAAGAAAGGCCATGTCTTTTAAAAACTGGTAATGCTTTCATAATTTTATGGTGTATGAAAAAGTTTTTTTAATTTAAATATTCATTGTACACCAGTTTTTTTATTTTTGTTCTGTCTAAGCTGAGTATTTGCCAATGGTATTTTCTGTAATAAGCCATAGAAAATTCCTGAAAAATTTACAATTGGTGGTATATATAATCTTATCATCAGGACTGTTGTGGTTGGAGTAGCTTTTTTTTTTTTTTTTTTTTTTTTTCAGGAATGTTCATGGACTAGAACCTGCCTGTTTAGTTACAAATGAATTACCTCACACAAAAATATCAATGTTTCCATAACCATATGTATATTCCAATAGATGTATGAGGAAGTCGTGGTGTCCACGTCAGATTCTTTTTTTTTTTTTTTTTAATGCTAGCTAAGCAAGCATACGTGTATGGTACCGTGACCACTGCTATACAGATTTTCATGCAAAATGTGTAAGTTGTATCCAGTGATGTTTTTTTCTCTTTTGGTTTTAATGGTTGCAAAGTGAGTTCACATGCATGGAAGTGATCGCTACTATACAGATTTCTATGCATAGTGAAATAGCTCAATTTTAAATATTTGTTTTATTAATCTTAAAAATAGGCTTCCATATTAAGGAAGTATTAATAAAAAATATGTACAACTGTATTAAAATATAGCTATAATTTATTAAAATGTAAGTACGTGTAACATCGTTAAGGCAATTAATTCGTCATTTAATAAAGATTTTCTTTTTAAAGTTTAAATTATTAAAATAAATATGGCTGCAATATTGACAAGTAAGTTATACTAGGGTGCCTTGATAGAAAGAATGACAACATACGAAGGACTGTCATTGGCCAAAATTTCTATTTTACCAAATCTATGGAAAAAAAAAAATGATCAGGTGTACTTTGAAAATTAAGTGAATGACAGTAAATTTTACTTTTTAATTTTTTTTTAAAATAGGAAAATGTATTATTTATTACTAAGTACCTACAAAACTTTGAATAAACACCATAGAAGCAAACACTCGCAACAATTGTTTCAGGTAAAAAAAAAAAACCCTTCATCAGGCAAAAAAAGTACACACGAGTGCTGTAAAAGAAGCAACAACATACTGTTGCAGGTTGCACTGTGTTGCCGCTTTGTTACAGCACTCGTGCCTACTTTATTCACTTGACGAAGGGCTAGGTTTTCTTTTGACCCGAAACAACTGTTGGAAGTTCTTGCTTTTATGGTGTTTATTCAAAGTTTTGTAATTATTACTTTTAAACGCCAGTTCTTTGATGCTCTTTTATAATGTACTAGCAGGCTTTGCCTGCTTCGCTGGTCATTATATTGAAATGAATTTTCAAAACGCTATACCATTAATAATTTTAAAAAATCGTTGAAATCAGTCAAAATCTAAGTTAAAGTTCTCGCTACCTTCGGTAAAGATTTTTCCACTTGCCACACTTCACAAAATCCCTTTATAGTACATGTTGCATACTATGCATACACATACCTAACCAACACATTAAAAATCAGGATCCTGAGATTATTTGAAGCAGCACTATATTTTAAAACGTGTTTTTACCCCCTCCCCGCTCTTAAATGGAAGAAGGAGGAGGGAATTTTGCTAAATAATTTTATATTATGAGTTCGATATATATAACTGACCCACACATCAAAAATCTCCTTCTTAAGATAATTTACTGCAGAGTTTACCCCCACCCCTAAGGCGCAGTAGTGTGGAATTTCACAAAATCACTTTGTAGTGTGTGTGGAATATGCATAAGCAGTCCACACATCAAAAATTGCCATTCTAAGATTATTTGGAACAGAGTTACGCATGCAAACATGTTTTTTAATCTCCCCCCCCAAACCTCAAGAGGGGAGATGGCACGGAATTTCAAATAATCCCTTTGTAGTTTGTGTGTGTTGAATACACATAACCAAACGACATATCAAAAATCACTTTCGGGAGATAATTTCATAGCTGCTGTTTTTAATCTTTTAAATCAAAATTCACATTAGTATTTTTGAATGGAATATGTTATATATATTTTCGACGATTAGTATTACTAAAATCAGCTATAAAATTTTTCCAGTTTAAGTCCCCGCCGAAAACAGTAGACTTGGTATCGATGTAATTTGGAGCAGTTACACTTTAAAATGTGCTTTTGCCCCCTACTCAACACCCTTAAAGGGAGGAAAGGAGAAATTTCACAAAATACCTTCATAGTGCGTGTTGGAAACTCATAACCAGCCCGCACATAAAAAATCACCTAAGATAGTTCGGAGCAGATTTGCACTTGGAAACATGATTTCCCTCTCCAACCCCCAAGGGGGAAAATGTGGAATTTTACAAAATATCTTTGTAGTATATGTCTTGAGAAAGCATAACCAATCGACATGTTAAAAAATCACTATCCTGAGATAATTTGGAGCGGAGTTACTCTTATAAACATATTTTTGCCTCCCTATCCACCTGCAAAGGAGGGAGGAAGAAATTGCGTAAAAATACCTTTACAGTGCGTGTTGGGAAGGCATAAACAACCGACACATAAAATTAATCTTGCTGAGATAATTTGAAGCAAAGTTATGCTTGGAAACAGGTTTATTCCCCCCCCCCCCAAATTGGGAACTTTCGCAAAATCCCGTTACAATAAGTGTCAGGCATACATAAATAAGCCACACATTAAAATTTGTGATTCTATATATTTCCCCGGACAAATTTAGTGCTAAAAGGGGGACTTCAATTTGCCCACTCGTAACTCCTCCCCAAAATCGAAAATTGCAGAAAACCAATTATGATTTTTTGGAAATATCATCAAGTTGACTCTTAGTGGTTTTCTATATCTTTGTGCTATTATTGGTAGAGTTTAACCCTCGCTTTCCCAAGATGGGATCATTTTGACCCCATTTTGAAGTGAAATTTAGTTAAGCCCGCCTCATTCAAGAAGTGCGCTAATTCGTCAGAGATAGCAAGCATAACCAGTGGAATGTTGCAACTTCTAAATTGTACAAAAAGGTGCTGTGCTGGTGATTTTCGCCAAACATGCCAAGCGGCACCTGAAAGCGATTTTTCTGCAGTAACGCCTTGATGTTGGGAAAGCGAGGCTTAATTAAAAAATGCGTATTTTCTAAATTTGCCTCTAAAAATCATTTTTACCCCCTTAAAAATCCGGAATTCCAAAATTGCAGAAAATAATTTTTTTTTTTTTGTACTCAAGTCTAGTCTCTCCCTCTGAAATTTTTTCACTGTGAAGCAATTTGGAGCAGAGTTATGTTTATAAAAATGTTTTTGCTCTTTGATTTTGCAAAATCCCTTCCTAGTGGTCATCAAGGTCCTAAAACCGACGTGCTCACCAAAATTTTCACCTGTATCTCCCATAGAATCACCACGACTGTGTTGAGTCAGTAATCAGTGAGTTTACTCTTTTATATATATAGATTATTTATTGTTAAAATAAGTTATTTTGGTGGATACATCTCAAATACTAATATCAACATTTTTATTAGAGTATATCAGGTATACTTCGAAAATTAAGTGGATATCCTTAATTACTGCAAATTTTACTTTTTAATTTCATGTTTTCAGATAGCAAAATGTAGCCTTTAGAAGTTATTTTGAGGAATCCATCTAAATTATCACAGATATCAATGTTTTTCTTACAGTGAATTATGATTAAGCTTTTAATGAATAACATATATTTCTAAATTAAATATATTTTTATATTTCTTTTATTTTGTAACATTTTCATTACAAATATTCATTTCATCATTATCATGCGATTATCAGGTGGAAAATACTGTGCGCATAAAATGATGAGCAACTAGTGAGTAATGTCAACTTCTAGTGCCAATCTTTGTAATGACAACACCATATGTGCTGAGAAAATGGCTGTGATACTATTTAATCACTTGTATATTAACTATATCAAAGTATCCTAAATTATATGACAAGTTGGCACAGTCTACTGCATCAACATAACTAAAAATTTCTCAATAATAAAAATTTAATTTTCAAATATCTTTTTTTTTTTTTTTTTTTGTCTCCATTCAAGTTGTAACAATATAAAAGGCTACAAAAAAGGCCTCTGAATGGAGAATTGTTTGCATGAATATTTAAAAATGAAAGGTTATATATATATAGAAAAAATATTAAGATTATATAAATACTTTTAAATGTTTGGACATAGTTCATTTTTACTAAAGCAAGATTATTACTGAAATATATTGAGTTAAAAATCCTTTACATAAAAATAATTAGAAATTTCATTCAAAGGAAGAGATTATAATACATGCAATTAATCATATTATCAATGTAATCAATCTATACCTGCACAAACATTTGAATTAGTTCAATTTTTTGAAAGTGAGACTTATTTATTTATTAATCTAAATAAGTAAATAGAAGAAAATCAATGTGCTGCTATCTTAAAAATCAATCGAGCTTAATAAATAAAACTGTGCATGCTATACTTAATTTCAGAGTTAGGCAAAGAAATAAAAATCTGCATTAATCAAAATTAACATTACCTAACAAACATTTTACTTAATTACTTATGTTTGTAATTACTTAAGTACATCATTACTTTACCAAGGATTAAAAATTGTTTTCCCTTAACGAAAACGAGACAGAAAGAAAGAATACTTCAGAAGAAATATGTAAAAGTATAAATTAATTTATTTGAATAAAAATAATTGATATTGAATAAAGAAAATTATTGAATGATAAAGTTAATAAATTGTGGAGAAATTTATTATGATACGTTTACATATTGGTAAAAAAAGTTATCTGTAATAAATTTGTATTTTTATTTAGCACATTTTAAACGTAAAAGAAAAAAAAAATGTCTTCTGTAAAATAATCGCCTTTCATTCAATTAAATGTGAAGAAAATTATTTTTTTTTTTATAAAACAAAATGTTTTATTTTTATACTACTATAAGAACGCAAGTACGGTGGATGTGAATCGATGATTCATTCATTCTTGATTCATTCTGACAGGTTTGATTCAATCAAAGATTAGTTTCCACATTTCATATTTATCGTCACAAAATGCCGTTTCGCTCCAAGCATCTGTCGCCAAGGTTCTGAGGAGTAGGCATTTTCCAAATTCGCATACGGGCCATTGTTGACGAGTTCATCAGCCTGCTTATTCGGATAGATTAATTTATGACCCGGGCACCAAATTAGGATAATCTTTTGGCCGCGAAGGTTACGAGCGGGGAAAAAGGATAGAAGGAATAGAATAACCTTTGAAGATTGAAACGACCAAGCATTAAGCGCCTTAAGAGCTGCAAGACTGTCGGATAATACAATGATGGTGGAGAAGCAGGAAGGGAGTTGAGAGAGAGCAAGGCAGATGGCCAGGGCCTCAGATGTGAAGACGGAGTTAAGGTGCGGGACAAGAGAAGCAAGCGAAGCAGAGGATTCTATGTCGACAGCCGCAATAGTGATCCGATAAGCATCCTTTGAGGCGTCGGTTGCGAAAACTGAGCAAGGGGGAGAGAGGAGCACCAGCTTCACCAAGCTTTAACTATATCTTGACCAGAGATGGCAGGGTTCTGTAATGGAAGGCCTTGCGTTATAACCTGAAAGTTCAGCGTATTAGGTAGTGAAAGCCAAGAAAACTGAATTACTTGACTGAGGTACAGCGTCTAGAATAAACAGTGTGGAAAGCGGCGAATAAAATTGTACTAAAAAAAATTAAGCCTGTCACCAGATGTCATTGTAATCGAAGCTAGGGTCACGACAACAAAACCGATACTCCCTATTGGTTAATTATATGCTTAGATCACATGATTAAACTGACGAAACTGAGAAAAGCCAATCAGGTCTTCGATTTGAGCAATAGCTACGATCACAACGACATCTGGGTAAGCTTAATTTTTGTAGCACCATTTTAACATCACGGTTATAGGCGATTGCCACACTGTTTATTCTAGACGCTGTAACTGAGGTGACTTCTGGATATGTTTGTAATTCATGTAAGAGGCCAGCCAGAGGCCCATTTTCCCCTGATGCCATGGCAGGCAAGCTTGTAGATAAGAATGTCTGGTTAGACGGAGTCCTAGGCGGATTTGATGTCCAGACTGACGGCGGCAGCAAACCAGTGATTAGATCTGGCACTGGCAGTCGAGATGTCGTGGAAGAAAGTACAGAGAGCCATGGTACAGTCTCTCGTAGGAATAAAACCGAAATGGTCCCCATGGAAAAGCTTCCTCTTGCCAGCCAAGGAGAGAAGCCTGCGGAGGATCATGCGCTCGAAGAGTTTGCAACCAGCAGAAGTAAGAGCGATCGGGCAATATGAACTCACTAGATGGGAAGGTTTGACAGGTTTGCGAATGCGAACTCCCAGGAGGGAGGAAGGTCTTCAGATTTAAAAGTGCGGTTGAAGGTGTCTAGTAGGGATTGCTGATGGTTTATGGAGAGGCTTTTCAGGAATTTCACAAAGATTCCATCCGCGCCGGAGGTGGTGGGGCGAGCGTGCCGAAGGGCATGCATCAGTTCGTTGTAAGAGAAAAGGGCGTCAAGATCTTTGTCACCATCACCTAAGTCGTAAGGGATGATACATTCTTGTTCAGTCTTCGAGAAATGAAGGCTTGAGCTTGGGAGGCTTGAGCTTGGGAAGGCTTGAGCTTGGGAAGGCTTGAGCTTGGGAGGAGGCCGAAGCAAGGGGTGAAGGATTTCTTATAATGTTATCACCCTGGACAATGTTTTTATTGGACAGCCTTTTGAGGATCTTGAAAATTTTCTTGCTGAAGCTACAGTTCCGGTACAGATTGTCCCAAAAACGCCGAGAGGCCTGCTTTAGATATCGACGGAGTTTAGCGGCGTAACGCTATTGGAGTAAATGCCTGTCTAAACCGGAGCAAAACTACTGCACCACCAGGAAATAGCTACTCGCCATCGTAAAAGCCATAGAATATTTCCATCATTACGTCTATGGAATATGGCAGAAGATTCCTGCTCCAGACTGACCATGCATCTCTAACGTGGTTGCTCCAGTTCAAAAACCGCGAAGGGCAGATTGCCAGGTGGATACAACCGCCTCCAGGAATATGACTTCGAGCTTCGAGATACGTCATCGTAAAGGGACTCTACATGATAATACAGATGCCTTGTCACGGAAGCCCTTCTCGGAAAGCTGCAAGTACTGCTCTAGAGCCGAACAGAAATTCCAGCCGATTAATCCAGTTGCCTGCCAAGCTACATTCTCAAAACCATCGATACTGGATCAGTGGAGTGACCAGGGACTTAGACAAGCCCAGTTGGAAGATCCTGACATAAAGCCAATAATACAGCTGAAGTAGACGACCAGCAGCAGATCTACCTAGAAGGACATTTCCAGATTTAACCCCATTACAAAAAGTTTATTGGGCACTCTGGGGCTTTCTTCATATCAGAAACGGTGTACTATACAGAAAATGGGAATCTGATGATGGGAAAAGCTTCAGATGGCAGGTTGTGTTACCAAGATCAAAGATTCCAGATGTTCTACACTGTTAAAAATTTCTGTAAATTTAATGTAAATATTTATCCAGAGTCTCTGTAAATTTACAGTAATTCTTAGTTAAACGTGAATAATCGAGATTCTCAATCTTCATTCTGTATTTTTACCAAATTTTATTATTTAATTTTTTAATTAAAACTAAAAATGACTGTTTCTACTTTAGAAAAAAGCACTCTGAGTCCGAAATTTATTCTCACCAATAATTAATTAAATTAATATTACAATTTTTTTTTCAATATAAATTAATATTAGTTATTAAAATGAATGTATAAAATACGTTTTTTAACATCTCTGTTTATTTTTCTCTGTAATTTTACGTAAGACTTAAGATAGTATATTTATTACACAGAGTCTTCTGTTGAAATTTTTAACAGTGTAGAGCACCTGCTTAGAAGTCCAACCGGAGGCCATTTTGGGGTAATGAAGACTCTGCAGAAAGTTCGGGAACGCTTTTACTGGTGCAAGGCAAGGGAGAACATGGAAAATGGTGTAAATCCTGTGATGCTTGTGCGACATGCAAAGGTCTAAAGAAGCGAAGCCGAGGAAGACTACAACGATATAACGTGGGAGCACCATTTGAACGGATTGCCCTCCACATCTTGGGTCCTTTGCCACGGACCTCCAGTGGAAATAAGTACATCTTCGTCGTGATGGACTATTTTACCAAGTGGCCTGAGGCATATCCAGTCTCCGATCAAGAGGCATGCATAGTCGCAGAGGTCCTAGTGCAGCAATGGGTGTCAAGTACGGCACGCCCCTACAACTTCATACCGACCAAGGTACGAACTTTACCTCTGCCGTTTTCAAAGGACTGTGTCAATTACTCGGCATAGACAAAACCCAGACAACACCCTTACATCCCCAGTCGGAGGGCATGGTCGAGAGGTTTAACCGTACCATCCTGAATAACCTCTCTCTTTTAGTCTCAAGGAACCAGCAAGATTGGGACTTGAAGTTGCCATTGTTTCTGCTGGCTTATCGAAGTGCTGTCCATGAAACCACCGGCTATACTCCAGCTCAGATGCTGTTTGGACGTGAACTTTGGATCGTGAACTCAGATGCTGTTTGGACGTGTCTACCATGTGGTCTCTTGTTTGTTTGTCCACCAGATGCTCCTTCATCGCCCGAGGAGTACATCCAAGACCTCCAGGCACGATTTGAAGCTATACACAACATGAGTTCCAGGAAGGATGAAAGGTCTGGTTGTGGAATTCTGTTCGACGAAAAGGACTCTCTCCCAAACTGCAGTGTAACTGGGATGGACCGTACACAGTCTTAAAAAGACTGAATGATGTAGTTGTAAGGATTTCTAAAACACCTTCCTCAAAACCGAAGGTGGTGCTTTATGATAGACTAGCCAAGTACCACATTGAACGGTAATGTTGAAATTTAAAATGTAAATATTTGTAAAATTTGCGCATGCGTAATGTAAATATTTGTACATACTTGTAAATTTTTGTAAATATTTCTCTCTTGATTTTGCAATCTATATTTCTATTTTATCGTTATATGCAACTTAGTTTTTGTATTTTAGATTGTTTAATTTGTTTAGTTTCGCCTTTTGATCGAGGATTGCACTGCCCGGGACGTGCAGTCCTTGGAGAGGGGGGCAGTGTTGCGAGTTTGTAAATAATTGTATTTATTCTTGTAGAAATTATTTCAAAGAGGCTTAGTAAGTCGTTAAAATGTTAATTTTCGGCATTTCTAGTTGTTTTAGCGTTAAAATAACCAAATTTTCCCTTAAAACGCATTAGAAATCTCCAATAAGGCAGGTAATGGATTTGACGCCAAATTTGGCGAGTTTTCCCCTACTTGGTGATTTTTTTGGCGACCTTGGCGATAAAATCCTTATTAGGGATATACCAAATATGGAAGCTTTAATCTCATTGGCTGAGGAGATATGGAAATTTCTCGAATGTTCCACACTCTTCTACAGGAGCATAAAAGGGACATTTCGTCGCCAAGGCGGAGGAGTCAGTTCAGTTCAGTCTGAGATCAGAGCCAGTCAGTTCCGCCAATGCTTGCATTGCTATTGAAAGAGTCTAAGCCTCTTTGGTAATACAGTTGCATTGCAGTATGTGTTAATGCTATACAGTTTGTACTGTGGATTTGCTGTTGCCAGCTGTTGTTTAAGCTGTGTTTATTGGTGAAATTGAAACTGATACTCAGTTTAGACTTGTATTTTTCTGGAACTTTCTGTAAATAAAACTCCTGAATTTCTACAACTTTCGCTTCTCATTCTCGGACATTGCGGCCACGACAGATTTTACGTGCACCAGCCACCATTAGTGTACACGACGGTATTTGGCCGGCTCGAGTACCGAACCCGCAATCTTCCAATTACGAGGCCGGTGCTCTACCGACTGGGCTACCGCGGCCCTGTATTTTTCTGGAACTTTCTGTAAATAAAACTCCTGAATTTCTACAACTTTCACTTCTCATTCTCGGACAACTTACAAACCCCCAAGTACGCAACAATACATTTTATCTTTATATATACAGTTTGCAAGTGCAATGACGATTCCGGTTCGCACTCATCTATATAGCAAGTTGCGACCTAATTTCCATACTTTAGTTAATTTCAAAAAATCTAATTGTCCGATCGATAAACTGTTTAGTCCGACGGATTCAGAAAAAAAGGCCCTTTCATATGGTATCTTATTTGTAATGAAGTTTTGATTAGATTTTTTTTAAATTAATTAAAATATGAAAATAATAACTTGGCAATAACTTCAAATTTGGACATTTAAATTTATAATTGTTGCCAACAAAATTTACCAGTCATTTATTTATTTATTATTAGTGCTAGAGGCCTATTTCAGTCGGTACAACGTTGTCGAATTTTTATACGTCACTCTTAATAGTGCTAAGGGCCTATTTCAGTCGGTTTATTGAATGGGGATTTATTGAATGAAGTCCCCCCAAGGCACAACTTTGACATGAGTCCCCCCCAGACCCATTTATTGAATGAAGTTCCCCCAAGGCCCAACTTTGACATGAGTCCCCCCAAGGCCCAACTTTGACATGAGTCCCCCCCAAGGTACAACTTTGACATGAGTCCCCCCCCCCCCAAGGCACACCTTTGACATGAATCCCCCCAAGGCACACCTCCCCCTCATTGGGAAAAAGAGAAAAAACGTTGTTTTGCGGCTATAAGACAGTTTGGACTTCCAACGTTATTTGTTACAGTATCTGCAGCTGAAACACATTGGTTTGATTTAATGAAAACTTTATCATGGAATTTAGATCGTCACGAATTAACTAAAGAAGAATTTGTCGATATTAACAAGTTTAGCAGTAGGCCTCTGGCACTAAATTAAAATCTGTCAATGTCAGATTTTCATGTTTTAAATAATGAAATGTCGTGTCTGTATAATTTTTTTTTTATTTTTATTTTTTAGCATAAAATGAAATATGCTTTCACGCGAAAAATAAAAAAAATAGAAAACTTTCGCAATTTAACAAATTAATATTGTGAGATGAAATGCTATTGATAATCAAACCAATATCATTCACGAAAGACTTAAAAATAAATTTCATGTTTAACGACCTAATTCTCATACTTCGTGAGGCAGGACAGATTTAGTATAAGACCCTCATCCGCGTTTGTAATGATCGATAGATGGCGCTTTCCCAACTGCAGTTGTTAGTAAATATAATAGCCACACGTGTATTTATTAGTGTTCTTTCTTGTTGTTCTATCATTGTTTCAGCGTGAAAGCTATCAGTGGTGTGATAATTTCACCTTAGCCCACCAGAGGGCGAGCATTTCATTACAATCGCGGATAGCGATTTTTAAATTGTTGTCATCATGTTGGCGATACATTTTTATTAATTAATTTATTTTTGTATAATTTTGTGTTAAAAAAACTTAGTACCTATTTTGATTATACCTCTTATTATTGCGTTTTTTAGTCAATTTGGAACATCTATAGTATTTCCCCATAGCTAGATTTGGCGATTATGGGTAAATGCTACTTTTGAAGTGGTTGCCATGGATTTCTAACGTAAACAAAACCGAAATATGTTTTTCAGAATGGCATCATTAAAATAATTCATTGAACTGATTTCTAATAATAACAAAACAAATATGTATTTAAAATTGACTTACCTCCTTTGCTCGACGAGAACCACGATCCAAACCTAATCGATTTTTCGGCGGAACACCTTTTACTCTTATCATCCACAACAACATAACCCTAACATCTCCATGCAAATCAATCCGTCACTTTTTTTCTCGGTCCAACAACCATATCACTCTTACACTTTTCACAAATCATACTTCGTTTAATCAATCCACATTTTTTCAAAAAATCCAAAAACCTTTCTATGTCTCTAAATAATTCACTCAAAAAAATCCTACTACATTCACCTTTTTTTCCAAATATACTCGTTACAACCATTCTAAC
Organism: Salticus scenicus; assembly: GCA_963930645.1. Taxonomy (NCBI): domain Eukaryota; kingdom Metazoa; phylum Arthropoda; class Arachnida; order Araneae; family Salticidae; genus Salticus; species Salticus scenicus. The sequence continues at coordinate 3,941,873 of OZ005658.1, read as the reverse complement.
ATTCTTTCTTAACAAATCTTTATATTTTTCAACAATTTCCATCCGCGATTGTAATGAAATGCTCGCCCTCTGGTGGGCTAAGGTGAAATTACAATAAACTTGCTTTAATTCGAATTCCATTAAGCCGCCATTGCTAGCCGATGTTTAGTTTCACATATATTTATTGATTAAAAATGAATAAATCCGATAAAAAAATATAACACTTACTGTTGTGTGCTACAGTGTAATTCCAAAGGATCAAGAAATCCAGAATTAAGCTTCCATTTATTTCCAAATGGCAAATTTAAAATTTGAGTTGCTTCGTCTAATGGAAGTAAAGAATTAATCAGATGATTTGAAACTAATATTTGTTCAGCTTCAGTTAAAAATCTACTTCCGATCGAACTTTGAATAAACTGAAATATTTTTTTCCAAAAGCAATCAATTTTCCTTGATGTAATGACGGAGAAATTATAGTACGAATATTAAGTAGAATAACATAAAGAATACACGTGGAATACACGTGGCTATTATATTTACTAACAACTGCAGTTCAGAAAGCGCCGTCTATCGATCATTACAAACGCGGATTATTGATTCACTACTACTAGCTGGCATAGTTTAAAAAAATAAAATAATAATAAATTAATTAAACAAAATAAATCAATAATAATAGCAGGAGACTTGGCGTTGGAATATTTAAACAGGAATAAACTACTACGTCAGAAACGCCAAAGAAAAATTATTGAGGTGCATACAGCTGTTTCGGTAGCCTAAAGCGTACCGTCATCAGTGCAAAAAGAATTCTGAATCTTGAGAAGTGCTCGTATATATAGGAGAGGGACCGGATTTAGTTCAACCAATAGGAATACGGAAGAGGTGGGGAGTGTGGGCAATAGGAATTAAGGAATGTGTAGCTGTGTAAACAGTAGAAAAATTAAGGAAATGTGGACTGAATGTAAAATTTCCAACAATCAGACAAATAGGGAACAGCGAAATCACAATTTACAAGGTTTTTAAAATTTTTATAAATATGAAAAGCTTCAAAGAAATCGAGTTCATGGATGGATTTAGGTCTGCAAATTATTTTAGCTGAATTAAATTTAAAATTATGATTTTCCTCCCAGCAATGTTTAGAAATAGCCGATTTATTGGTTTCTTGTTTGCGGACGTAATTCATATGTTCTTTTAGACGAAATTTAAGACTGCGTTTAGTTTGGCCAATATATGATAAACCACACTGACAGGAAATACTATAAATGCCCCAAGAATTATGCATATCAATAGGATCTTTTAACTGAGAAAAGGTGAGTTTATTGGAAGGCGAAAAAATTATTTTAAAATCATATTGTTTGAGAATTTTAGCTATGGTTTGACTGGTTTTAGAAAAATAGGGTAAAACAATACTGATATTAGATGTGACTGATTTAGTAGACGAAATACGAGGGAGTTGTAATTTTTGGATAGCTTTGTCTATAATGGAAGGGTCATAACCTCTGTCAATTGCGATGGCTTTCAGGTATTTAATTTCAGACTTCAATAAAATAGGATTTGAACAAATATTAAGGGCACGGTTAACAAAAGTATAGAAAGCAGCCATTTTTTGGTTAGGTGGGTGACATGAACGCGCATGAGGAGGAAGGGAGACTGCAAAATTTTTACGATAGACAGTGGTTGAAAATCCATTTACAGTGCGAGAGACGAGGGTATCAAGAAATGGAAGGGAGCCATTATTTTCTATTTCATATGTAAACTGGATATTACTGTCGATTGAATTTAAGGTTTCTAAGACATGGTCAATATTGTGATGAGATATGTCGATAAGCGTGAAGGTGTCGTCAACGTAACGGGTCCAAAAAGGAAAAGATATTTTCTTAAAAAGCTTGCTTTCGAAATAGTGCATGTAAATGTCTGCGAGAATTGGGGAGAGAGGGGAACCCATGGCTAAACCTTCAGACTGACGATAGAATTTATTTTGGAAAGAAAAAGTGGTTTGTGATAAACAAATGCGGGTAAGAGAAATTAATTCTTGTATTTCGAAAGAGGTGAAATGAAACTCTTTTAATCTATTTAGAATCTAAATAGATTAAAAGAGTTTCATTTCACCTCTTTCGAAATACAAGAATTAATTTCTCTTACCCGCATTTGTTTATCACAAACCACTTTTTCTTTCCAAAATAAATTCTATCGTCAGTCTGAAGGTTTAGCCATGGGTTCCCCTCTCTCCCCAATTCTCGCAGACATTTACATGCACTATTTCGAAAGCAAGCTTTTTAAGAAAATATCTTTTCCTTTTTGGACCCGTTACGTTGACGACACCTTCACGCTTATCGACATATCTCATCACAATATTGACCATGTCTTAGAAACCTTAAATTCAATCGACAGTAATATCCAGTTTACATATGAAATAGAAAATAATGGCTCCCTTCCATTTCTTGATACCCTCGTCTCTCGCACTGTAAATGGATTTTCAACCACTGTCTATCGTAAAAATTTTGCAGTCTCCCTTCCTCCTCATGCGCGTTCATGTCACCCACCTAACCAAAAAATGGCTGCTTTCTATACTTTTGTTAACCGTGCCCTTAATATTTGTTCAAATCCTATTTTATTGAAGTCTGAAATTAAATACCTGAAAGCCATCGCAATTGACAGAGGTTATGACCCTTCCATTATAGACAAAGCTATCCAAAAATTACAACTCCCTCGTATTTCGTCTACTAAATCAGTCACATCTAATATCAGTATTGTTTTACCCTATTTTTCTAAAACCAGTCAAACCATAGCTAAAATTCTCAAACAATATGATTTTAAAATAATTTTTTCGCCTTCCAATAAACTCACCTTTTCTCAGTTAAAAGATCCTATTGATATGCATAATTCTTGGGGCATTTATAGTATTTCCTGTCAGTGTGGTTTATCATATATTGGCCAAACTAAACGCAGTCTTAAATTTCGTCTAAAAGAACATATGAATTACGTCCGCAAACAAGAAACCAATAAATCGGCTATTTCTAAACATTGCTGGGAGGAAAATCATAATTTTAAATTTAATTCAGCTAAAATAATTTGCAGACCTAAATCCATCCATGAACTCGATTTCTTTGAAGCTTTTCATATTTATAAAAATTTTAAAAACCTTGTAAATTGTGATTTCGCTGTTCCCTATTTGTCTGATTGTTGGAAATTTTACATTCAGTCCACATTTCCTTAATTTTTCTACTGTTTACACAGCTACACATTCCTTAATTCCTATTGCCCACACTCCCCACCTCTTCCGTATTCCTATTGGTTGAACTAAATCCGGTCCCTCTCCTATATATACGAGCACTTCTCAAGATTCAGAATTCTTTTTGCACTGATGACGGTACGCTTTAGGCTACCGAAACAGCTGTATGCACCTCAATAATTTTTCTTTGGCGTTTCTGACGTAGTAGTTTATTCCTGTTTAAAATAAATCAATAATAAAAAATAAAATACGACCTTTTTTATATAACAATACTTCACCGGATGAAATAGAATAGAACAATGAATAATTATCTCTTTATAATCAATTGCTAAGCTGGTTGCCATGGTAATTAAAAAACATAACGCTGGTTGCTATGGCATAAAAAATAAATAGTATGCAGCCTGCAGACGATGTTGAAATGATGTTATTCTATTTCACCTGAATTACTACAAAAATCATTATATAAAATGGTCGTATTTTATTTTTTACTATTGATTTATTTTGTTTAATTAATTTATTATTATTTTGCATGGTAATAAAAAAAATAACAGAACGCTGGTTGCTATGGCTTAAAAAGTAAACAGCATGCAGGTTGCCATATTGTATTGCAAACAATCCAGAACGACATCGTTATCGCTCAAACCAGCGCCAACGAAAAATCGCCAAATCTAGCTGAGGTGAAATACTATAGTTGTACCGTCAATTTATGACAAAAGTTCACATGGGGATTATATCATTAAAATATTGCTAGATTTAAAATGACGCTTGCAAAGATTGTAAAAATACAACCTTTAAAAATACATTTTTTTTTATAAAATGATCTCATCGTACAAATGTCGTCATTTTTTATTAGATCGCTGAACTGAGTCCGCGTGCTTAAATATTGCTTATGTATTCTTTTTTATCCTCGCGTATTTTATTAAGTCACTATCGTATCGTTACTAAAAAAAATTAATTGTAACTGGACCACGTTAGAGAAATATTATATAGATTAAATTTGCTCATGCATATGAAAATGGAGTAAAAAAACAACCATAACCTTTTTTAATATATTTCAATTTTAGATTTTTTTATCTTTTGTTGAAACGTTTTTAGCACGGATGAATCGCGCTTGGCATGAAAGCTAATTCATTGATAATCCTGGGTAATCTCTATATATTAAAAAAAAGTAACTGTCGCTGGCCTCATTTTTTTTGTCTGTGACAGCATCTTCTCGCGGAGGGCAAAGTGCTCTGCATCATGAGAGGTATCAGTGTATTCCGACTGCTTCAAGGAAGGCATTTCAGCTGCTTAGAAATTTCTATCATTTTAAATAACGAAGCTATTAACTAAAAACGTCGGGTTTGTAAATGTACTCTATTTACCACCGGAGAAAAAGTTTCTCTTATGACGTTTTTTTCTGTGTTTCTGACGTCACTTTCCTCAGGAAAATTAAAATGTGATCAATGGTTTATGGCCATATTACACGGGAGCATATATACTCAATGCAACATTATGATTATACTCAACATGTTCACTATGCTGAACGAACGAGAAACCGGTCAGCTGTCCGTAGGGTTTTTAAATGTAAAGTGCATTCAAAATTCCAGTATTATACTGATGATTTCGCTGTTTTAAAATTTCTTTCTAAATATGATACGATAATCTTTACAAAAGCTGATAAAGGCCGTCTCCTGGTTATTATGGATAAAACAGATTACATTGACAAATCTTCAGAACTCTTAAATGACATTTCTACATATGCTGTTTTAAATAAAGATATCACTCCTTCAATACAAAATAATCTTAATAAAATTATCAGTGAATTAGAAAAAAATAATCAAATAGATAATGTTACAGCTAAATCTTTAAGATGTTATATTGGTATAGCTCCCAATTTTTATGGGTTGCCAAAATTACATAAACCTGGTATTCCATTTAGACCTATATTGATTACTCCCGTTCCCCTCTTTCTAACCTTGCTCGATTTATTTCGTCATTGCTTAAACCTCTTACCTTAAATTCACCCTTTAGTTTAAATTCTTCTTTTCAGTTTGTTTCTGAATTAAGAAATTTTAATGCACCCCCAAACTGTATAATGATTTCGTTAGATGTTGTTTCTCTTTTTACTTCCATTCCATCCTATTGAATTTGCTTGCGATATTATAAGAAAAATTTATCCTATGGACAGTACTCATTCTACTCTTAATATTGAATCAATTCTTAAATTAGTCTTTTTCTGCTTATCTTGTAATTGCTTCAAGTTTAATGATTTATACTATAAACAAATTCGTGGCACGCCTATGGGCTCACCTGCTAGTGTTTGCATAGCAGAAATTGCTATGCAGTTTTTGGAAAATAAAATAAATTATAGATTAAGTGAAAAAATTCCTTTTTGGCGGAGATACGTAGATGACATTTTCCTAATAATTGAAGAAAAACATATAAATGAAGTCGTTACTTTTTCTAATTCGTTATGCCCAGAAATTTAATTCACTTTGGAAATAGAACAAAATAACAGTTTGCCTTTTCTTTATGTTCTTGTTGAACGCATTTCGAATTCACCTAGCATTTTTCAAACTTCTGTTTATCGTAAGGCCACTTTTACAGGTCAATATCTAAATTTTCATTCTGCTAATCCTAATTCTCATAAAATTGCTGTCTTCCAAACTTTGGTCAATAGAGCTCTTCAGTTATGCAGTAACGAGACACTTTTTAAGTTGGAAATTAAAAGAATTTTTCAGGATTTAATAAATAACGATTACTCTCTTAATCGGTTAAAACGAATTTATCGTGAAAAAATTATCCGCTTCCCCTCTCTTTCGTTTCCTCCTGCAATTTCCCCCTCTACTCCAGTGCAAATGAAAAATTCACTAATTAATAAGAACAATTATATTTCTATGCCATATTTTGGTTTTCCTTCAGAATTTATTTCTAAATTACTTAAACTACATAATATTTATACTGCTTTCCGGCCAATTAAAAAATTAAAAAACGTCCTTTTTAACTTTAAACCTATAACCCCTTCTCTGGATTTAACTGGAGTAATATATTTAATTCCTTGTAAAAATTGCAAATATGTTTATATAGGTGAAACTGGCCGTACAGCAAAAATTAGACTACAAGAGCACAGACGATCTTTTAAGAATTGCAACCAAAATTCTAAAATTCCTGACTTCGATAATATAAAAATTCTAAATTCTGGTTTTCATAATTATAAATCGCGTATTTTCCTTGAGAGCTGGCACACTGTCAAGCATCTCCACACTATCAATGAAGCATGCGCACTGGCTCCTGAATATTCGGTACTCCTTTAAATTCCTTGAGTATTCATGTAATGTTTGCATATTGTGTTGTAATTACTGATAAGGAAACCCGGACGGGTTTCGAAACGTCTTGCTTTTATATGTATTTTTGTTTTTAAATGTATTTTAACTTACATTTTTGTCTCTTAAATAAAACAGTTTTTACTTTTAATTGCATCTTTACTGTTCTAAGCCGAAGCCCCATTTTAAACCTTACTGTACATTGGAAATAAATGCAGAGTGTTACATATTGCCCTAAATTAACTAAAAAAAAAAAAATATATATATATATATATATATATATAGTAAAAAATATAGGCATTAGAAAAAATAAGCTCATAATTTCTTTAATCAAGCAATAATACCCGAAAAATTCATCGTCAAACAGTGACAAAAATGTAACAAGTGGATCGTATACCTATACCAAAGCTGTAACGCTAAATCGTTTAGATGTTAAGAATTTCTCTCTGTTCTAAACAGTTAGTGCTATCGTTGTTTATTTTGTGTGTCTAGCTGTCTAACATATGTTTTCTCTCAAAATAATGGCAAATTGTATTAAACTGTCGAACGTTAAGACAGATTTTTCACATGTTATAAACGATATAATATTAAATATTGTGTATTTCAATGTGATACCAAATATGGTGGATTTCTATAATATTGTTCATCTTTTCTCTTGTGTTATGTATTACTAGCCGCCTTCGGCGACCAGCTGGTTCGCGATCCTTGAAAAATTCGACTTTAAAAAACTCCCGCTCGGTGGCGCCTTTTTCCCATTTCAGGTCTTACAACAGCTTATTGACATATAGTGAAAAAAGCTTTATTGAAAAATTTAATCGCAGTAAATTCCCGCTCGGTAGCGCCTGCGGCGCCCTCTTCCCGTTTCAATATCTGAAACAGCCTGTTCGCTCACCATTTTATGATCTTTAAAATTTCTGACTTTAGCAAAGTCCCGCTCGGTGGCGCCTTATCCCCGTTTTGGAACTTACACCACCTTCCTCGCTCATTAGAATTTGAAATATCGAAATTTTAAAATATTACAGCGCCAATTTTGAAAATGAAGGTGTTCTGAGTATTCCGTTGTTTTCTCCGAAACTCCCGTTCTTTTTCTACATCTTTGCCCCTTCGCTCTTCCCCCCCCCCCTTTCCGTCGATAATAATAATTTTACACTCGAAAATATCCGCAATCAATTTACCTTGCCTTAAAATCTAAATATGCCAACCAATTTCAAACGCTGTAACTCTTTTTTTTTTCTCCCTTTTCCCCCTCCCTCAAGCCCTTCCTAATAGTCGTACTCTTTCAAAAATATTCACAATCGAATTATCGGGCATTAAAACCAAATACTACGAAATTTCAACGGCTGCAAGTACTGCAAAATATAAAAGAAAACTTAATCTTTTTCCAATAAATATGTCATTTTTTTATTTATTCATATATTTTCATGAAAATTGAACAGTAGCTTTATAATATGCTGTCTAGGCCAAATATTAATTCAAATGTAACGTGAATGAAAATTGCAAATTCCAAAAGATACAAAAGAAAACCGATTCAGGACACCTCAAAACGTGTAAATTGGGTGAAATCTCGAATACCACTTTTGATAATATAAAAGTATTTCAAAATGTCTTTCGAATGAAGTATTAAAAATAATTTAATCATAATTAAAATATTAGAATAAAATTTTATTTGCAATTAAATGTAAATTAAAATGTAATTTTTTTAAAATTATTCTCCGAATTTTTTATTATTATTATTATTATTCTCTCTCAGTAATACAACTTATCCATGGTTTTCTCTGAAACTTGCATAATTCCGGGATTGTATAACGTTAAAAATCCTTAGTACGATGTGTGAGCAGAAATTGGAATTCGAAACTCTGCAAAATATTAAAGAATAAAGGTGTTCTGGGTATCCCGTTGTTTTCTCCGAAACTCCCGTTCTTTTTCTACATCTTTGCCCCTTCGCTCCCCCCCCCCTTTCCGTCGCTAATAATAATTTTACACTCGAAAATATCCGCAATCGATTTACCTTGCCTTAAAATCTAAATATGCCAAACAATTTCAAACGCTGTAACTATTTTTTTTTTGCCCCTTCCCCCCTACCTTAAGCCCCCCCGTAATGATTGTACTCTTTAAAAAATATTCACAATCGGATTATCGGGCATCAAAACCAAATACTACGAAATTTCAACGGCATATCTCAATTTAAAATATTGCAAAATATAAAAGAAAACTTAATATTTTCCAATAAATATGTAATTTTTTTGTTTATCGATATAATTTTCAAGAAAATTGAACAGTAGCTTTATAATATGCTGTCTAGGCCGAATATTAATTCAAATGTAACGCGAATGAAAATTAGAAAATTGCAATTTCCCCCCGCACTATAAAACACATGACATCTTAATTGATTACAATCATTTCTTTTTTCATCCAGACAATTGTCTGCGATCTGTTTTCATGGCAGACAATTGAAATGATGTTGCCATCTAAATTTTATACTTTAGTTAATTTTAAAAAATCTAATTGTTGTATCAATAAGCTGCTTGCACTCTTAGATTCGGAAAAAATTCCCCTTTCATTTGGTACCAAATTCGTAACGATCGGACTAATATTTCTAATTTATTTTCCACTTTTTCTGCTTTTAACTCCGTTAAAATATCTATTTTTATGCAATCGCGGTGAATTCTCAGTCATTGAGATCGCTTCTTCATTAGACATAGGTCTACATTTTAATTAATATCTCCGGAACTAATTAAAATTTTTAAATTTTTTTTTCACTATGCACTCGGGAAGGCTTCTGAGCACCCATATGTCAAATATTGTAGTCCTGCGTTTAATAGGGGCTGAACGTATAGATGCTCAGACAGACAGAGAGACATCTTCTTTTATTATTATAGAAGATAATATTCCAATTCAATGAAAGGCAAAGTTGCAAATAGTCGGGTAGAATCCAGCAGGGGTTAATGAGCAAAGTAAGTCGGGGTGAGGGAAAGTCTTCCTCGGGGGTTGGGGAGCGGAGCGAGCAGGGGGCAGAGCCCCCTAGTATTTTAAAATTTTGATGCTGAAATAGATCGGAAATTTTTCACCAAGAACTCTCCTTTTGTGAAAGCTACTTTAAGGGGACTCTACCTATTGTCTCCGAAAGTCGAAGCCAATGTTATTCTCAAGAAATTTTGCCCCATTATAATTCATTAACTAATACATATTTTTAAATTTCGTTTTCACTTTCCGAAAATTCACAACTATTAAACAATTTATCACTTTCTAAAAATTGATTTTTTTATTTTTAAGATTTCATTTTTAAGCTCAAAAAGGAAAAATTTCACATTGTGAAAATTCGCATTTTACAACCTCAAAATAAATATTAAAAATTTTTTAAATTAATTTTTAGAAAGCGATAAATTGTTTAATAATTGTGAAGTTTCTGAATGTGAAAAGGAATTTAAAAATATATATTAGTTAATAAGTTATAATGGGGCGAAATGCTCCATAGAATAACATTGGCTCTGGCATCTAACAGAAAGGAAAGGAAAGGACAAAGAAAAGAAAGAAAGAGAAAAAATAATCACATAAATTATGTATTTTTGTCTAAAATGGCAATAAAATTCAAAAGTAGACAAGGGGAGCTACATTAAGGCTGTACTATGATCAGATTTACATATTTATTTTTCTATATACCAACTACTATTAACTAACTCAACTACTATTATAACCCCAAAAAATTGTCTCAAGCGATAGATGTAACCAATCATAGCATATTGTAATATTATATTTGGCGTGAAAGTGTTGCCGTTTCATAGTTGATCGAATAAATCAAATAAATGTAGAAAATAACGTGAAAGAAAATATTATGTACACCATGTATTGTGTTGTTCATATGTAACTGGGGTTTAAATATAAAATTGCTACTTCAATTTTTTTATACTGTCCGTTTCGAATCTGTCATCTGATAAGCACCCAAATGGAAGCCCACTAGTAAGCTATTGTCACAGGCACCCGAAAGTCTGCGAATGAGTGGGTTGCTGCCGAAGGCAGCGGGGACAGGAAGCAAGCTTTTGAGCAATTTCATGATTTTTTTTTTTTTTTTAATTATTTTGTTTATAAAGCGATATAAAAGAATTTCCTTTAAATATAGTGACCAGCAAAGCAGACAAAGCCTTCGTTGATTCACTATGTTTATTGGGTAATTCCATTTTAAATCAACAAATTTTCAAAAAAGTTGTTGCATGACAATTTTTGATTTTGATGACAATTTGCATGTCCTTTCCCCATACCTTTTTGACCACAAAAATATATTTTTTTTATTTAAAAAAAAATTACCCTTTGATATGAAGGCTATTTTTGTCGTTGCCAACAGCAAAAATTAGATATTTTGATGCTTTGCTTTATGAACTATAACTTTTTTCCTATCAAAGCTATCAAACTCTACTATAGCTCATTGGAAAGCTAAAAAAAGATCTTTTTCCATATGGTATCAATAAATTTGAGATTTAAAAACAAAGGTTATTTTTTCAAGGTCAAAGTTTGCGATGCAAAATTAATTTTTTGCCACTTTTGAAAATTAAAAAACCTATGAAGGGCTTGGAATAACAAGCCCTCTTTTTTTTCTTATATACATATATAAGGTTGCTTATTGTATTAAAAAGTTTGGCTTGTTACTCTGCCCCCTTCACAAGATACGACCCCCCCGAAGTTGCAAATTTTCTAAAAAATCCAATTTTCAATGCTAAAAAAATGCATGTGGGGGGCAAGGTAAATTTTTTTTTACTTGTGTGATTTTAAGTACTTCATACCATCTTTCAAACAAAAAAAAAATTACTTTGTTATTCAAAGGCGTTTGGCAGCTATAAGGGTCTGAATTTTCAAATAATCACACTAAAACCATCCAATTTTTTCATGTACTTTTTTTTGGAAACATGTCATTTATTATTATTTTTTATTTGATGGACTTAGATTGACCTCACAAATAAGAATATATCATATTCCTACTTTTCCTCATTTATAGTAATCTATTTGCCAGTTAAAAGCAAGAATAGACAGATTTCAACTTGTCCAGCCTTGCTCCCACATGTATAGAACAGTTCTCTTTAGGCAAACAGTACCTACCTGTGGTAGGAACTGTGCTAATGACAAGGCTGCTTGAATATTATTGGATACAATTTGACCAATAATATAGGGTAAGACAAATGATCTGCCTGCCAATGATGTCACATGGAACTGCTTTATAACTTAGTTGTTTCTTTAACTCTGAAAGGAGTAGGTTGCTGGGAAGTGTTCTTGCTGTAAAATCTTGTAAATTTTTGTCTTTCATGTAGGTTTTTTCATTTCAAGGTCAAGAAATATACATATTTACAGAATATTTTGGTGAATAACTGTCCTTGTTGAAGGTAAAAAAAGAAATTATTTTTTAGAATTCTTAAATATAAGTTTGTTTTTCTGCATATAAAGAGTAAATGAATTATGGATAACTCTAAATGCTCCATAGGAATTTTTATGAAAGATAATTGTAACATTTTAAGTTATAGTAGGCAGTCAACTGTAGAGAGTATTTCTAAGTATAATGATGATGATAAAACTTTACTGCAATTGAGAACTGGATGTAAAACAATTGAAACTGTTTGTACTTACCATGCAAAAAAGTTTTTAGATAAATTTTCTCACCTTTATGGAACTTCCTGCTGTGACCCATTTTCGGAACATAATAAGGGGATTACAAAATCGCTGAGAATCATAAGCAAAGATTTGTATTTGAAAAACACAAATTTGAATCTTATCCCTGGAAAATCTCTGTGCTCTAAACGTTTAAATAAAATTCAAAATCAGAGAGTTGAAACCTATAAAGATAATAATGAAGAAATGTACATACCTGAATGTGATTTAGTCGAGTCTGTAAATGTAGCATGTAGTGCCCTTGGAGTATCACCTGTGAAAGTTGCCAAATTATCGCGCGATCGTAAATCATCTACATTAAAAAGAAAAGTTTCAGCGATAACAGAATGTGTCACAAATAAACTAAATAAATCATTTGACCTTTCAATTGTTTCACATGAAGAAAACAATAGTTCTTGCCAAAAGCACATATGTGATAATTATGAAAAATTAATAGAAGACCTTAAAGAGAGAATGAAAACTGCTGAGTGTCTGCAGGATAAAGTAAACATTTTAAGTTTGTTGCCTGTAACTTGGAGCTATGCAAAAATTCAAGCAGAATTTGGAGTCAGCCAGTATTTAATTCGAAAAACTAAAGATTTAGTTAAAACACAAGGAGTTTTACCAAAACTGGAACCTAAGAAGCCAAGCAATATTCTTGGTTCTAGTACAATAAAAGCTATAGAGGATTTTTATCAGAGAGATGCCTGTAGTCGCATGATGCCTGGAAAAAAGGACTGTATTTCTGTGAGAGGAATGAATGGGGAAAAGTCAAACCTTCAAAAAAGGCTCATTTTATGTGACTTGAAGGAACTTTACATACATTTTAAAGAAAATTATCCTGATTTGAAAGTAGGGTTATCTAAATTTGCCGATCTTAGACCAAAATTTTGTGTGTTAGCTGGAGCATCTGGTACACATTCAGTGTGCGTTTGTTTGTACCATCAAAATGTAAAACTTATGCTATCAGCGATTAAAAGTGATCATAGCTACAAAGATCTGCTGCAGATTATGGTATGTGATACTGAAAATGAGAATTGTATGTTTTCGGAATGTACTGCATGTCCAGGTGTGGATGCCATTTTATCACTGATTTCTCCAAGTAACAGCACCCAAATTGACTTGGAAAATGATGAATTTGAGGATTTGCAAGTTTCATATAAGCAGTGGATGTCCACAGACAGATGTGAACTGACATCATGTGTGCTACCTTTACAAGAATTCTTGGTTAAGTGTTGTGAAAAACTTGAGCATCTAAAGAGCCACCATTTCATTGCCAGTAAACAAGCAGCGTTTCTAAAATCAAAGAAAGAAGATCTGGATAAGGGGGAATTTTTGATACTTGGAGATTTTTCAGAGAATTTCTCTTGTGGTGTTCAAGACGAAGTGCAGACCTATCACTGGTCAGGTGTGCAATGTACGCTTCATCCTTTTGTTGTCTACTGGGAAAAAGATGGAGAAATTCAAACTCAAAGTTTTTGCTTTGTAAGCGACTGCCTTGACCACAACACAACTACATTCTACGCCTTTCAAATGATCCTTGTTAAAAAACTGAAGGCAGATCATGCTTTAATTTCAAAATTATTCTATTTTTCAGATGGATCTGCCGCACAGTACAAAAACAGGAAAAACTTCATTAACTTGAGCCATCATGAACAAGACTTTGGGATAAAAGCAGAGTGGCATTTTTTTGCTACATCCCACGGGAAAGGCCCTTGCGATGGGATTGGAGGAACAGTGAAGAGGCTAGTGCGAAAGGCTAGTTTGCAACGACCGGTCAGTAATCAAATCTTGAATCCATTAGATGTCTTTGAATACTGCACTGAACATATTAATAGTGTAACGTTTTTCTATGTTTCCTGTGATGATGTTAATGCAGTAGGAAAAGTTCTTGAGGAAAGATATAAAACAGCACTATCATTACCCCAAACTCGGTCTTTCCACAGCTACATTCCACTCAGCAGAAATATCATTCATGCCAGACGTACATCATTTTCTTTAGATTTTACAACCTTTCATGTCATCAAAGACGAACCTATCAACCTTAGATTATCCACACCAACAACCCGACCAAAGTTGTCCGATTATGTTTGTTGCGTATATGATGGTGACTGGTGGCTAGGAGAAGTGGTGGAAATAAAGGTATTTGATGTCGAAGAAGAATACAGGATCCACTTTTTTCATCCTAAAGGACCTGGAACATCGTTTAAAAAATCAAGTCATGATAACCAAACTTGGGTTCGGTTTCAAGATATTTTGAAAATCCTGACTGCATCAGAACTATGGTCAGCACAGGGAAGAGGTCATAATATGACACCTGTGATGAGTGAACATTTGTCAACTCTTCTCTGAGACAATAAACCACTGAACAAAAAAGTTTTGCATGTTTTGAGAGGTAAGTTAAATTCTATATACCAAGATGTTAGAAACCTTAAATTAGCTTATCAAAGTTTAAATGTGTTCTTTGACAACTCTTCTTAGTTGTTTTCACCATTTAAAACTAACAATTAAGTAAAAAATAACTTTTCACTAACACCTAAGATTAAGAAGTATGAAAATAATTGCGTTGTTTCAGTATAATTATTTGAAAATTTAGACCCTTATAGCTGCCAAACGCCTTTGAATAACAAAGTAACTTTTTTTTTGTTTGAAAGATGGTAAGAAGTACTTAAAATCACACAAGTAAAAAAAAATCTACCTTGCCCCCCCACATGCATTTTTTTAGCATTGAAAATTGGATTTTTTAGAAAATTTGCAACTTTGGGGGGTCGTATCTTGTGAAGGGGGCTGAATAACAAGCCAAACTTTTTAATACAATAAGCAACCATATATATGTATATAAGAAAAAAAAGAGGGCTTGTTATTCCAAGCCCTTCATAGGTTTTTTAATTTTCAAAAGTGGCAAAAAATTAATTTTGCATCACAAACTTTGACCTTGAAAAAATAACCTTTGTTTTTAAATCTCAAATTTATTGATACCATATGGAAAAAGATCTTTTTTTTAGCTTTCCAATGAGCTATAGTTGAGCTTGATAGCTTTTATAGAAAAAAAGTTTTAGTTCATAACGCAAAGCATCAAAATATCCAATTTTCGCTGTTGGCAACGACAAAAATAGCCTACATATCGAAGGGTAAATTTTTTTTAAATAAAAAAAATATATTTTTGTGGTCTAAAAGGTATGGGGAAAGCATGTGCAAATTGTCATCAAAATCAAAAATGGTGTTGCACACCCCATTTGTTGATTTAAAATGGAATGACTCTATTGACTTCACATTCCATCATTTTTGACGGGGTTATATACTAGTAACTTATAAGGTCAGTGTTTCACGAATTGTATAGGTTTTAGTCACAGTTGAAAACACCATTTAGATTTTGATGATGATTCTAATTCTTATACGCCTGTATTCACCGATAACCTTAACCGCCAGTAGAACTGGCGGTTCAGAAGCTGCCGGTCGGTCGCGAATAACCGGGAGTGAAGGAACATGAATACTTTATAATTGTGGCTTAAGGGCTCAAATTATTTAAAATTCAATAGCGTCTACATGCCTCATCTGATTGATCTGAAAATTTATATGCATGTTATTGCCACAGGTAACGATTGTACGAACTTTACAGACTTTGACGAGTTTAGCTTTTATGGATTTTTACAGGGACACAACGAAAATTTATCGTAATGATCTATGGACTCAAATTATTTGAAGCGCAATAGCGTTCAACTAAACAACATACTATATGAAGAATACACTCTATTATAATTTTCTCTTTTGCATATAATAATGACTTCTCTTGCTTTAATTTATGTATGCAATTGTTAATTACTTAATATTTGGAAAGTCAAGTGAAGTCAGTCCTCTAGATTTTTTTTTTAACTTTAAGAAACTAGAAATGAATTGTTTACATTAAAGTATAAAATTTTTGTTGTCTCATAAATGCAATTTGGAAATAAAAATTTATTAATTTAATCTTGGTGTTCCATCTTTTGACAAATTAAGTACATGTATTTAGATAATAAGAACATTTAATTTTTGAAAAATATCAAAGAAAACATTGTTTATTTAGAGATTTTATCTTCAACTGAAACTACACAAAACAGATAAGACAAATAATTATAAATATGTGGGATTTTATGAGATTATATTTCTTTACTGATGTGATTTAAGAAGCTATTTTTTTACGTTTCCCCTCAAACGGAGGGGCAAAAGTTGTTTCTTGCATTTTCCACCCTATCTCAAAGAAAAAAAGAAGGAAAAAAAAAACAGATATTCAGAAGCCGGATTTCTGGTGATTTTGTCAAATTTTGATCAAAATTACCAATAATCCGCTGATTTTGATCCAGATATCCGATGGTATTTCGGATATTGAAAAATCAGCCGGATACTGGATATTTTCCGGATATCCGGTCCAACCCTAATTATAAGGCAAATTAAACATTCAAAATGAAAAATTTCTGCAAAAACAAAGTAATTTAACATGAAATTAAAAAACTGCAAAATTTTCAAAAACCCTGAACTCAGGGGTAGACCCTGAAAAGTTTCACCCCTGCATTAATCTTGTCAAGTATGTAACCACCACTAATTTTGGTTTTGGCATCAATTTTTGCAATTTTCCGTCAAATTTGGCAAAAATTAAAAGTTTAGGGTTGCCAACGTTTAGAAGCTCTAACTTCAATAAGAACAGAATTCTGAATTTAGAAATTTTATTCATCAACCTTGAAAATTCATTTCTAATAAATTGGAGTGGAATTTTTACCAATTATGTGAAAAATTCCAGAGCATCGAACCAAGCATATACGAGAAATGATGAGCTGGTTATCAGCCAGGGTAGCTCAGTGGTTAGAGCATCTATGCATTAAGCAGAAGGCACGTGTTCAATTTCAGGCTCTGGTCCTTTTCACATAGTTGGTAAAAATCAGCCTTCCACTCCAATCTATCAGAAAAGAATTCTGGAATTTTTCGGTAAGATTCATTGGTTTATAGCGCTGAACTAAATTCTTCAAAAATTCTTTAAATGACAAACAAGACTAAAACAAAATAAAGTGCATTCATCGACTAGAACCTGCTTTTATATTAAGAATTACTTTCTACACTCAAAAATGTCAGCAACTTTCATAACAGTATCATTACGTGCTAAATATTCATTAAAGTACATTGATAGATTAGAACCTGTTTATGTCTTTAAGAATTACTTTCTACATGCAAAAACGTGGTCAACTTTCATAAAAATATCATTACAGACCTTATTTAAGGGTGGAATATTCATTAACCCTTGCTTTTCCAAGATGGGGTCATTTTGAAGTTGAAATTTAGTTAAGCCCGCCTCATTCAAAAAGTGTGCTAATTCGCCAGAGATAGCAAGCGTAACCAGTGGAATGTTGCAACTTCTAAACGATACAAAAAAAGGTATGGTGCTGGTGATTTTTGCCAAACATGCCAAGCGGCACCTGAAAGCAATTTTTCTGCAGTAATGCCTTGATCTTCGGAAAGTGAGGGTTAAATAAAATGCATTTGTTGACAAGAACCTGCTTATGCCTATACAAATTACTTTCTACATGCAAAAGTGTCGAAAACTTTCATAATATCATTATGGGCTCGACCATTAGCTTATTTTGAAATCTCTATGATGGTAGGTCATATATAATGGCTAAAACCTTTGTATATTTGCCATTATGAATATAATTTTCTTAAATATCTCCAAAATTGCTTTCAAGATTTGTACTGGTAATGCTATCGAAGGAAACAGGAATATGACACACTTGGCTAAAAGTATTTAAAAAATGCATTGTCACTGTCTTCTGAACTATTTCAAAAGTTTCAAATGTCTAGCTAGTTGGGAAGTTAAATAAATTTTCTGTTAAATCATTTAAGTGCTGCCAAAGGCAGCAGGGACCCGAGATAGTTGGCTAAAAATATTTTAAAAATGCATTATCACCATGTTCTGAGCTTTTCTGAAAGTTTTAAATGTCTAGCTAGTTGGGAAGTTAGTTAAAAATCAATTGCAAGATTTATACTGATAACGCTGCCGAAGGCAGCAGGGACCCGAAACAGTTGGCTATAAATATTTAAGAAAATGCATTTTCACTGTGTTCTGAACTATTCTGAAAGTTTCAAATGACTAGCTAGTCGGGAAGTTAGTTAAAATTTTCTGTGGAGTCATATAAACACTGCCGAAGACAGCAGCGACTCAAAACAATTCACAAAAAATATTTAAAAAATGCATTGTCACTGTTTTCTGAAAGTTTCAAATGTCTAGCTAGTGGGGAAGTGAGTTAAAAATCGATTGCAAGATTTGTACTGGTAATGATGCCAAAGGCAGCATGAACCCGAAACAGTTGGCTAAAAGTATAAGAAAAAATGCATTTTCACTGTGTTCTAAACTATTCTGAAAGTTTCAAATGTCTAGCTAGTCGGGAAGTTAGTTAAATTTTCTGTTGAAACATATAAATGCAGCTGAAGGCAGCAGGTATCCGAAACAGCTGGCAAAAAATATTTTTAAAAAACTTTTTCAACATATTCTGAGCTCTTCTGAAAGTTTCAAATGTCTAGCTATTGGGAAGTTAGTTAAAAATCTAATGCAAGATTTGTCCAAACCACTTTTTGATACATTATGGCCAAAACCTTTGTATTTTTGGTCATTATGAACCTAATTTTCCTAAATAGCTCCAAAATGGAAAATCACATAAAGTCCAAAAAGGGAGGTGCACAACTAGATGTTATAAAAAAAACCTATGTAACAATTTGCGATGTTCTACGTCCAACCGTTTTTGAGTTATGCAAGTTATATATATGCACTCACACACATACATCACGAAAAATCGTGTAAACTTGCCATATATCTCTAAAACGAGAGCTCTTGTTAAGACGAAACTTCCAGGTATACAGCTAGACATCATGACAGTCACACATATAAATTTGCAACATTCTGCGATCATTCATTTTCGAGCAATGTGAAATACAAAATCCTTTTCGCAAATCCAGATTACCATACTTCCTTATACTTTGTATAAGGGAAGTATAAAAGGGAAATTAAAGAGAAGTAAGGTCCAGATGTAGATAAGGAGGATCCTAGTACTAAAAATAAAAATACAATTTGTTTAAAACTCATTAAATTTATGAATGACTTCAAATCGTGATATGTATCTGTCAGATACAATGCAATCAATGTTATAATATTTGAAGTGTGCCCAATGGAGTATTAAAATTGATTTGAATTAGTATTTTTTTTTTCTATAGACCATAATGTATAAAAAATCTTTAATGCTCCTATAAAAGAACTTTAAGTGCTATACATTCCATTTTCAATAGAAAACATACTGTAATAAACATAAATTATGTAGCTTTCTAAGCGTATTCACAAAAATAAAACCAAGCAAAGACAGACGAGCTAAAATCAAACACTTTTCAATTTTGTTGAATGGAGTCAAAAAGCCAAAATGGACCTTTGTCGAAAATGTGCAGGGGAAACAGTAAATAAAATCTTAAAACTTAAAAAATAATTTGGTGGAAACTAAAAATTGACTTGGCAATTTTAATCATCTCTCTTTATGAATAACAACTTGCAATGCCTTGAAAACAAAGGAGAAAAAAATCATGCAATTTATTAAGTTTATAATAACAGTACCTCTAAAAAGATAAAGAGCAACCAAAATAATAAGTTAAATTAATCTCAATAAAAACTACATGTAAGAAAAGAATGTTTTTATTAAGTTGTAGAAAATGAATTAGTTTAAAATACAATAGTAAAAATATGTAACTAAGAAATGATTTATTGTGATGTACCGATGAAAAAATATATTTATTATATATTACTTTGTGCAACTTTTTTTTTTAATCACTATTAGCAAAATTCAATAATTACAAAACTATTAAAAATATAGATATTTAAATTTTAAATATATATTTTAAATATATAAATTTTAAATATATAAAGCAATACACAATTTATTGTGTTAAAAAAATAATTTAATAATATTTAAATTTTTAGAGTTAGAGCTATATATATTTAATGTTAAAAGTAACTTATTCAGTTAATTCTTCCTCAATTTAAAGTAACATATTTAAGGTGATCACATGTCATTTAGTATTGGTATTATTGGTGCTGAGAGGTTTACAAGCAACCATTAAAATCTGTAAGTCTTCGTCATTAAAGTAACTAAATATTTTATCAGTACAGATGTGTGGTAACAAAGGACAGTTATTAAAAAGAAAATGGAAAATTTTACTGGCTTGTTCGAGTAATTCTTTTCTTTCCATACCCTTTTTAAAGTTACTTTCTATCATACTAGCATATATTGGAAATTTTGTTTTATAGACATCTGATTTTAAAACCTGCACTATATTTTCATTTTCCAAACATATTGCTAATAAGCTTGTACTTTTTGACATGATATCATAAAATGAAATGAGAGCATTATTAATCTTCTCCCTCTTCATGCTCTCTATTTCTTCTGCACATTTCTCCTGAAAATTATTTATGTCAAAAAATTCATTGCTAGTCACTGGTTGTAAATTTTTTTCACTTACATATAAATTTTCAATTTTCATTTTAATTATATGGCGTGTAAGAACTTTAACTATTTCTTCTTGCGGACAACTACCAAAATCAGCATGGATGTGTCTGAATTTATTATAGAATGTCCTTATCTTAGACATAGCAAGTTCAAGAGGTGTTCGAATATCTTTATTAGTGATATTAATATCAGCACCATAATCCAAAAGAGTTTGAACAACTTCTTTATGTCCTTCTCGAGAAACATAATGAAGTGCTGTTCTACCACTCCTATCCCTAGAGTTAACATCAGCACCAAATTTCAAAAGAATCTCAATAGTTTCTCGATAACCTTTCTCAGCAGCCAAGTGTAGTGGCGTGAGGGAACTTCTAGTTTTAGAATTAACCTTGGCACCACATTCAAGCAATAGTGTTACGATCTCTTTAACACCATTTTGAGCTGCAACATGCAATGCAGTGGTCCGATCTCTTTGCTTAGCATTTACATCAGCACCCTTACTTATGAGCAGTTCAGCAATTTTTATTTTAATGTTAATATTAGGTTTTTCATAAAAAGGAGATCCAAAAGGACTTTCAGTTTCACCAATAAAATGTATTGCTGTTCTTTTACGTGTACCACAAGCATTAATATCAGCACCGTGTTGCAAAAGAGCTTCAACAATTTCTAGGCATTCCTTCTTAACAGCGGTATGCAGTAGTTCAAGATCATCTTTTATTTTAGCTCCATAGCTTATTAATAATTTAGCTACATCTTCCTGTTTGTTTCTGACTGCACTATGTAGAAGCGTAAAACCTTCTACAGATGTTGAACTGTGTAGTAATATATTAACATCAGCCCTATTCTTCAGCAGGTCATCAACAATTTTCAAACATCCATTTTTAGCTGCAGCATGTAAAAACTCAGAATTATTTGCATCTTCAGGGTTAACACTAAAACCATATTCTAGAAGAGCCTCAACAATCTTTTTATACTCTTTGCCACAACTATACACTGCAGTTTTAAGGGAGCTTTTATTACTTTGATTATTAATGTCTGGACAATACTTCAAAAGATCTTCAACAATTGTTAAACAACCTCTTTTAACAGCCAAATGAAGTATGGTTTCACCATCTGTGTCTTGATTATCAACTTTAGCTCCATGTTGTAAGAGCAGTTTTACAACTGTTGTTTCTCTCATTCTGACAGCAGTATGAAGTGGTGTTAAATTATCCTTTGTGCTAGCATTAATATCAGCTCCATGTTGTAAGAGTAGTTTTACAATTGTTGCATCTCCTAGAAATGAAGCAAGATGAAGTGGTGTTGAATTATTTTTTGAACAAACATTAATATCAGCACCTCTATTTAAAAATAACATCACAGCTTCTTCATTATCTAGTTCAGAAGCAAAATGTAGTGGTGTATATCCTGTGTTCAATGTTAAAGAATATATATAAGCACCGTGTTTTAGAAGAACTTCAGCAATACTGATGTATCCTTTCTTAGTAGCAATATGAAGAGGAGTTATATCATCTCCTCCCCCTTTAACATCAACATTAGCACCGCTACTTAAAAGCAATGTGACAATTTCTTTATTGCCTGTTTCAACAGCAAAGTGCAGAGGTGAGTAATCTTTATTCCACATTGAAGTTAGACCACAATTAACATAAGCTCCATATTTTAAGAGGTTCTCAACAGTTTGTAAACATCCTCTCTCTGCTGCAATATGAAGTGGATGTGTACCATCATTGTCTCTGGCATTAACATCAGACCCATACTTTAAAAGTAATTCAGTAACTTCTATTTTCTTATTTTCAATTGCAGTATGAAGAGAAGTTCTACCATTTTGATTTTTAGCATCAATTTTAGCACCTTTGTCTAGAAGCATTTTAACAATTTCGATGTCACCATTCTTAACAGCAAAATGAAGAGGAGTATTACAAAGCTTTCTACTTTTGCTGTTGATTTTAGAACCACTTGTCAATAGTAATTTAGCAACAGCTCCGTGGTCATACTCAAGAGCAACACAAAGTAAGAAATAGCCTTCTGACCACGCTTGTGAGTAAGACAGTCCAAAAGAATTGATTAACTCCCTTACTCTTTCTAGTTTTCCTGTACGAACTGCAAAAATGACACTTTGGTGTACATTAAGTGCTCTTTCTTCATAATGTAACATTTCCATCATATTAATATAATCATACATACTTTCGATTAATTGAAGATAATTTTCTATCTGTTTTAACCTTTAAATATAAAAGAAATCTTTCTTTTCTCTTTTCTTAATTTTGTGTCCTGATAATCAGAAGTTTTAGAAATATATTGTAACTAAGAAAGGTTGGAATGTTCTAACGGAGAGAGTTATAGTTAAAAACGTATGGCATTTTCAGCTGATTACTTACATGCTATCATCTTATGATAATACAAATTTGAGTTATTGTCGGTCAAATCATATTTTACACTGTCCCTACTCTTAAGAGATTGACAGCTCAAAATATTCCTACACTGATGATAAAAGTTCCTACTTTACTGAAAAATCAAGAATATCCATGAAAAGCTGTATTAAAAACATCAGTTGGACTTCGTTTATTTCATTTACGCGGGCTCGGCTCGCTTCACATCACATTCACAGGTATGTAGGTTGGTAGGTAGGCGGGAACTATAGACGCGATACTTATGGATACTCTGAGATAATGCTGCCGCAGTGGCACAGCATAAATATATATCGCATGCATGAAGCTATAGAAAGGAGGAACTTCCTTTACGGGATTCCTCCTTCAAAAGTGGACCTCGCGCTGGACTGGCCGCAGAGTGGCGCTGACTGTATTTGATGTACGACGTTAACACTGAGTACAGTGAGCGCGCATCATTATTTTTCTGATTATTGTTTTATTTTATGATGAATATGTCTAAATCTCGATGCTGTTTTGTATTTGGATGTGACTCGGGGTATGCAATAGCTAATAAACA
Source organism: Salticus scenicus (assembly GCA_963930645.1). Taxonomy (NCBI): domain Eukaryota; kingdom Metazoa; phylum Arthropoda; class Arachnida; order Araneae; family Salticidae; genus Salticus; species Salticus scenicus. The sequence continues at coordinate 3,918,276 of OZ005658.1, read as the reverse complement.
AAATAAAGACCTGTTTTCAAGAATTCCGGCATTGTTTTCTGCTGTCCAGGTGCATATGCTTCATGATACGTTGTTCATTTAACATTCAAGTTATTTATATTTAAAATTAAAATTTTCTTAACAATTATGAAGGACAAAACTTCAAAAACGGCCTCTTTTTTTTTTTTTTTTTTTTTATAAACGTTTTATTAAATATTAAGTTGAGTTTGTCAGAATAACATAGCATCACTATTTCATTTGTAACGTGTATATATATATATATATATAAAGAAAAAAATTAAAGCTTTACATTTAGCAAATCTTAAGACGTACATTTAAGAAAGTGATGCAATTTAAGCCAGGGATAAGCAACATCATTGAAATGTCATTAACAAGTGTAAATCTAGCTTTATAAATTCTTTGACTTGAAATTTAATTAAATATTATTTTTCTATGAGTTTTGTGATTTTCAGTTACAGAAATGTTAGCTCAAAAATTATAAAATTTCATCGGATAATTTAATTTAATTAAACATTATTTTCTTTAAAATTTCAAAATTTTCACCTGAATTTAACCTACAAGAAGCTGAGAGGTTCTGCTATAGAGACTAGAAGATGAGAGATGCTGTGTTCATTCCCAGGTCATGCTCGACGTCTTAGACGTTCTGAGTTTTCCGTGGTTTTCCACGAAACTTACGTAAATACGAACTAGTTTTCTTCAGAAAATCCCCCCCCCCCCACACACACAGAGGGCATTCACCAAAGACCTGGGATCCTGACGTGATCAAACGACAGTAATCCCCTCAAACCAATCCATCAATCTAATTTAGCAATTTTTAGACTGAACACATAATCTCTACTTTTAACCAAATTCAATTTTTTGTCAAAATTCGAATTCGCGATTACAATATATCCAAATTTGTTCATTTTATTATTATTATTATTATTTTCCAGTGCAATTCGTTTTCCACAATTAGTTATCTTAGCCGGTCTGAGTTTTCCGAGATTTTCCTCGAAACTCGCGTGTGTACATGCTTCGATAACCTTAGAAAAACATCCATGAAAAGCATTTAAATCTGCCCGAGAATCTTAACTATACGACCGTAACCCCCCCCCCCCCTCAAAAAAAAAAAAAAAAAAAAAAAAAAAAAAAAAAAAATCTATGTAATTTAGCTATTTTAGACTGAATTCACAATTTCTATTATTATTATTATTTGTCAAAATTGATTATAAATTCGCAGTTTATAATATCTCAAAATTTAGTATTATATACATTTTTATTGATTTCAACCAAATGTTACAACTCATCATCTTAGCCGTTCTGAGTTTTCCGTAGTTTTCTCGGAAACTCGCATAAATACGAACTAGATAGTTTAAAAAATCCATCCTCAGGGGGCATTTGATCCAGGCCTATGACCTTTATGTAGTTTATCGACCGCAACCCCCACAAACCATTAACCTAATTTAGTGATTTTTAGAGTCAACTCACAATCTTTATTTTTAACAAAATTTTAATTTTTGCCAAAATTCGTTATAAATTCGTGATTTAAAATAATTAACAACTTATTGATACATTTTTATATATTTTTTTCTATATCACAATACTCCAATGTCACAGCTCGTCGTCTTAGCCGTTTTGAGTTTTCCGTGGTTTTCTCCAAAATCGCGTGAATACATGCTTGGATCTCCTTAAAAAAAATGCCCATGAAAAGCATTGTAAACAGGCCTAGGATCCTAGCGCAGTCAATGGACCTTAAACCATTAAAACATCAACTTAATAGCGATTTTTTGGCTGAACTCATAATAGCTAAACATTTAATTTTTGTCAAAATTGGCTATAAATTTCGCGATTTATAATACACAACAAATATATATATATATATATATATATATATATATCTTTTTTTTCCTAATGCGATCTACTGTCACAATTCATCGTCTTAGCCTTTATCAATTTTCCGGGGTTTTCTCCGAAATTCGAGTTAATGCATATTTAGATATCCTTAGAAAAACACCGATGTAAGGGTGTTTTTCTAAAGATTGGGATAATAAGAAGTTAATCGGCCGTAATTCTTAAAAGCATCAGCCTAATTTAGCGATTTTTAGACTAAACCTATAATCGCTGTTTTTAATGAAATTTTAACTTTTCTAAGAATTGGTTATAACTTCGCGAATTATAGTGTGTTACAATTTTTTATTTTCTTAATTTCTAGTGCGATCCAATATCACAATTTGTCGTCTTAGCTGTTCTGAATTTTCTGTGGTTTTCTTCGAAACTCCCATGAATACATGCTTCGATCACCTTAGAAAAACATCCCGAGAATCTTAACAACATCCCTAAAAACTATCTAATTTTGAACTACTTAACCTATTAAAACTACCTAATTTTGAATCTAAATTCGTAATTCATAATTCATATTCTTTTTTTTTTTTTCGCAAAATTGCCTATGAATTCGCAATTTAGGATATCTCAAAATTTATCATTATATACATTTTTTTTTTTTTTTTTTTTTTTTTTTCAATTCAATGCCACAACTCCTCATCTTAGCCGATCTGAGTCTTCCGTAGTTTGCTCCGAAACTCGTGCAAATACGAACTAGGTTTCTTTAGAAAATTCACCCACAGAGGGCATTTCGCCCTGGCATAGGATATTTATGTAGTTTATCGACCGCAGTCCCCACAAATCATTAACCTAATTTAGCTATATTTAGACTCAATTCAAAATCACTATTTGCAACAAAATTTTAATTTTTGCCAAAATTCGTTGTAAATTCGAGATTTACAATATGTAACAACTTATTTATATATATATATATATCGCAATACTCCAATGTCACAGCTATTCGCCTTAGCCGTTGTGAGTTTTCCGTGGTTTTCTGCGAAACTGGCTTAAATACGAATAAGATTTCATTAGAAAATCCACCTACAGGAGGCATTCCACCCAGGCCTAGGATCCTAACACAGTAAATCAACCTAATGTAAGGATTTTTTAGGCTCAATTAAATCTCTATCTTTAAATAAATTATATTTTTTATAAAAATTCTTAAATTACCGATTTACAATATCTCACAATTTGTTTATATTTTTACTAATTCGATTCAATGTCGCAATCCGTCATTTTAGTCATTTTGAGTTTTCTGTGGTTTCCTCCGAAACTCGCATGAATAGATGCTCTGATATAGTATTTACATAAACACAAATAAAATGCATTATAACCAGGCGATAGGATTCTAGCGCAGTCAATCGATTTTAAACCCTTAAAATATCAACTTAATAGCAATTTTCTGAGTGAACTCATAATCGCTATTTAAAAAAAAAATATATATTTTATCAAAATTGGTTATAAATTTCGCGATTTACAATACATCATAATTTATATGCGCGTGTCTGTGTGTGTGTGTATTCCCTAATGCGATCTAATGCCGCAATTCTTCGTCTCAGCATTTATGAGTTTTCCGTGGTTTTCTTCGAATTTCACGTGAATATATGCTTAGATCTCTTTAGATCTCCATGAAATGTATTCCAACCAGGACTAGGATCCTAACATAGTTAATTGACCATAATCCTTAGAAACATCTATCAAATTTAGCGATTTTTAGACTAAACCCATCATCGCTTGTTTTTAACAAAATTTTAATTTTCGACAGAATTGGTTATAAATTCATGATTTCCAGTGTGTCTTTTTTTCCTAGTGTGATCCAATATCACAATTCGTTGTCTTAGCTGTTCTGACTTTTCCGTGGTTTTCTCCGAAACTCACGTGAACATATGCTTGGATCTCCTTAAAAATAAACCCACGAAAAACATGCCATCTAAGTATAGTACCATAATCGGCTAAAGTCAATCGTCTTTAACCTGCACAACTTTTTTTTTTTTTTTTTAGGAAAGAGGATTATAGTAAAAATAATTTTATAATTTATATATAACAAAATTTAACAAAAATCAGGAAAAAAAAATCCGCCTTTTTAAGGAAATAAAATTTAGGATTTGAACCAGAAAGAAATTTGATGAAAAAATGATATAGTAATTTAAAAAAAAAAAAAAAAAAAAAGAAGAAGAAGAAAATCTGTAAAAATTGGTTTTCTAGGAAAAAGTTAATTTTATTTTTGCCATTTTGTTAAAAACATCAAAAATATAATTACCATTTCCTTTCTTTTCTTAATATTTAAATAGATATTGAGATACAAGCATAAATATTTCTAATTAAAAGTAATAATTTTTATTTTCATCAAGTTAAAGTTCACTTATTTTAAATAATTTGTCCAAAGGAAATTTAAAAATCTGAAATTTTAAGTGAATTTCGATATTTATCCTAACAAAGAATAAATAATTTTTGTCCTTTTAGACTTTTTTAAAAATTAAATTATGTTTGTTAGTTATTAATACAATTTGCAGTTTTTATTACAAATATTTAAAAATTTTTTAATTTAATTTAATTTTTTTATACCTTTTTATAATTAAAAAAATAAATAATAAAATAAAATAAAATGTATATTTATAATTTATTTTTAATTTGAAAAAATAAATAAATAATAAAATATATATTTATATCTTTTTTTTATTTGAAAACATAAATAAATAAAAGAGATAGAGAAAATTACAGTACTTTAAAAAATATACTGCAAAAATACTTTTAATGAAATTAACAAGCAAGCGTTTTCTAATTTACGCGATAGATGGCGTAATTCCGGTTGATGTACGACCGAGCTAGTTCCGTGTGCCAAAATTTCAACACGCAGTGATTATACCTGAGATATTCTATTACCATGATCGCATGTTATGTTATACCTTCACGGATTAAGAGTTTAGGATGTAATACGAATGCTACGAAAAAGTAGTAATTTTCATCTTACAGATAGAGGGCAAACAGATCTTGACAATCTACCAATCAGCGCGTTTGTTTAAATTTATAGCGGTTCATTGGTCGTTCTCGGAAATCGGATGATGACAGAAGCCGAAGGGGCGGGCTTTCACTTTCTTCCGATAAGTTTCAAAGATACTACACCAGGCGGCGATCAGATCGTTTCCGTGGTAGCGACCCTTTACTGAGAGATACGACAAGGTGTTCATACTTTTTGATTGGTGGAAAGCTCCCTTTGACCGCCCGAGGCGATTTCGCGCATCGCTACCATAGACATAAGGCAGGGAGAAATTGTGACTTTCAAAAATGCTTATAATTCATATTAATTAAATGTAATTAAAAATTTTTGAAGCAAATTTTCATGTTCCTAAATGTTTTTCCTATTAATAGAAATAAAAGTTTTCATTGATTTTCATCAATTCTTTTCTAAATAAGTACTTTTCTTAAAACAGTTTCGTATTTGGCGATAACTTCAATAATTACACAGCCAACATCTTTCGGAAGAAATCGCACTTCGGTGCGGCGTTCGGTTTTTTTTCCCCTTCTTTTTAGAACAATTTTGAAAATAAATTATGTAAGTTAACATTAACTAATATACACTTATTATTATTTTATTTATTTAGCTATTTATTTTTGTTTTACCTGATCTTATTAAAAATTATTTTGATTAATATAACAAACATTTAGATATAAATACAATTGATAAAGTAAAGCATATTTTTGGAAATTTTAGTGTTAAAAATACATAACTAATAAATAAAAAGGTCTTTTAATTATTTAGTTTTTTTTTTTTTTTCTTCGGGAGTATATAAATAAAGGCTAGTACATTCATTTAATGCATAAAGCTTAAACTCAATGGGTGCCTTATATTTTTCTTATATTTATTCAAAAATACGGAATACGAGGGGGGAAAAAATAAGGTTAAAAAAAGTATTAAAATGCTTATTGTTCTCTTATTTATTAATTTAAAAACATAAAATTATTTTATTTGTTTATCTATTTTATTTTATTTTTTTATGGAGAAATCAAGGGATTAATAGAAGTAAATACCTATATGGTGGCCAAGCGGAACTGCGGTCAAAGTTGGTAGATGGGAAGTGCCGGGTTCGATCAAAAAACGCGTTATCGATCTAGCCGTTCGGAGTTTTCCGTAGTTCTCTCTAAAACTCGCGTAAATACGAACTAGATTCACTTAGAACCCCCCCCCCCCCCACGGAGGGCATTTTTCTTGTAGGCCTAGGTCCCTAGAGTAGTCAATCAGTCTTAAGCCATACAACCAATCAACCATTCTTTGTGAGATTAACGTATGTTAGAATTTCATGCTGTAAAATTATAAGTGCTTATTTCTTCATTTTCTTTATTTGTTTATTAATTAATTAATTAATTAATTTATTTATTAAGTGTCATATTTCTTTTTATCATATACGTTATTTTTTATCTTTTTTTTTTTTTTTTTTTTTTTTTTTTTATGATACTTTATTCAAAGGTACAAAATACGAAAATACGAAATATATATATATTTCTATATATATATATATATATATATATGTATGTATTACATTTGAAGAAAAATAAACTTTTGACATGAACAATAAGGATGTATAAAACTTTTAAAGTTAATAAATATTTTTACAAATATTAATATTATCAATGATTACGCATTTAACTATTGGTATGTTTAAAATATTGGTATGTTTTTAAGTATTAAACTAATTCAATTTTTCTAAACTGAATTATTTTAAGAAAAATATGTTGGTGTTAATGTGCCAGTTGTCTACAAAAGAAAGGCCGAGGTATGGGTTGAATAACTTAAGATAGGGGTGGTCTTTTTAAAGTGTTCTAGCCCATATTTACGCTTGTTTCGGAGAAAACTGCAGATAATTTCGAAAAGTTAGCCCGATGAGCGCTACCTGGTATCGAACCTGATATCTCCCGTCTACCAGCTTTGAGAGCAAAGTTAATTTTACAGCCTCAAAAACATTTGACCCCTGAAAAACCTTTTATAAACCAACTAAAACAATTTTTAAACATTTTTAATGTGCTGAGAATGTATATATTTGTAAGTTATTGCAATAAATAACATTAATCATAAAGCTAAACGGTCATCTCTCAAATGAATATATCAAATCAAGTTAACTGTTTTTCACTAATTAATCTTAATATCGATGAACTTTCTTAACAGTAACTACAATGACAAATTTGATAAAATAAATTATTTTTTAAATAAATAAAAATAATTTTATTATTATTATTATTATCAGTTTGTATAAATATATATTTTTAGACTACAGTTGCATAGTATATTATTAAAAACTAAAGAGTATTAAAATTCAGAATTTTTGATATGCAGTATGATAGATAAGATGGTGTAAATTATTTCTATAAATGTAGAAATGTAATCTAAATTTAAATAATAATTATAATAACAATAAAATGAATGTAACGTAATTCATAATGTATCTTAGTTTGATTGCAAAGAAATTTTTTTTTTTTTTTTTTTTTTTTGCTTTACTTTAGAGAATATCTTTAAAAACTTACACCGATAAATCACCAAAATGCGCGATCAACGCCAAGCATTGTAAAAGGTTACTGTAGCAAGAGGGAATCTGGACAAGCGTTTGTCCACTGAGCATGCGTACTAAGTACCTGTCGTATCTCTGAGATTATCCAGGGTTTCTATTCCGTGGTTACCTTCTACCACCTTTCCAACCCACCCACCAACACCTTGCTTACTTTACTGCGGGAAGCTAATGACAAATAATCATTTATTAAAATAATCATTCAGCCAACATGACTTGAACTTAAAACAAATTTTTTTATAAAGTATAAACTTAATTTTCACCTTTTATTGACAAATATTCCATAATGTTTCTGACATTTTAATAGAAATGCTTTGAGAAACTTTTGATGCATTTCATAGTGATTGAACTGACATTGATGAACATGGTTCCTTGATTGCAGCTAAGCAGAGAATAAGAATTTTAACTTTCAAAAATTCAGTTTTCACAATTTTTCAAATATTTCATTAATAAGAAAAAGTTGATTTTTCTAATTTGTCGTACAATCATAAATTAATTTTTTTTTAATTGTGTTGTTGTTAAATGTTATTAATTTTTATAGAAAAGGTTTTTATTCTTACTGAGAACAAGATTTCTGTAGAAATTAAATAATGTGGACAATTAATGCATCTGTGCTGTCTTTTTTATCTCATGTTCAGTTAGACACTTGAGGAAAACATCGATTTGCAATTATTAAATTAAATGTCAATTGTCTAGTAACATTCATGTATATGTTACCGCTAAAGTGCTAAAATCAGTTAATCTGCAGATTAGCTAGGTAATCTGCACATTAACTAGGGTGATCCGTTAAAGTGAGGAAAATTGTTTTATTTCTCAAATTACCTAGGTAATCTGCGAATTACCTAGATAATCTGCACATTACCTACTAGGCACTAGTTAAAGTGAAAATAAGATATCTGGTGTTGTAATTTTACAGTACGCTGTGTTGTATATGTTTTTTCATTCGGAAAAAAAATAGTTTTCTTTTCCTTTTTATTTCTTTCTTTGCTTATTTTAATCTGTATGTGTTTTAATTTTTATATCTTTTAAAGTTATATTTGTTTTATTTTTTATTTATTTCATCTTTTTTATTCTGTCAATATAAGTTTGAAGATGTTATGCATTTTTAATATGAAATATAATAGCTTTCAATAAATTCTATTTTATAAATGAATGTTAGAATTGTAATACAGTACTGATTTCTTTTCAAAATAAAAATATTTAACAATTTAAAATTAAAAAAAAAAGTTTTATTAACAACTTATATTGCTATTACTATTTAAATACTAGAAGTATTAAATTATAAAAAATATTACTAGAAATATTAAATTAGACAAATCAGAAGCATTATTTAAGAAATACTTCAAATAATTAAAACTGCTTTAACATTTTTTAGAATGCATGAAAATTAAAATGACAGTTTTTAATGTTTTATTAAACTGTATTTTGCAGCATACATCTATCTGTACAAGTTTAGCAAATATATTAATTTTACAAAATTAACCTTTATTAACACTTTTTATGTGATAAACTACAACGAAATTATCTGAAAAAGCGAACAAAATTAAAAAAATAAATAAATAAAAATAAATAAATAAAAATATAATCATGATATATAAAATATGTATAGGAAACTTGAAACTGAAAGAAACTAGTATGTTGTGGCCACCACAAGACTTTCTTCTATATTTTCCTATACATATTCAATCAGTAACAATATTTAAAAAAAAAAAAAAAAAAAAAAAATCGATAACATTGTTTTAAATTATCACAGATTTATAGTTCAACCATTCGTTTTAAAGGTATTGAGGAGATCTTTCGAAAGATACGCATCTTCAAAATTTACCCCCACCCCCGGGGGAGGGGGGGGGAAGTGATGCACAGAATTTTTTTCCATGCACAGAATTTTTTTCCCTACTTAACTATTACTATTATCAATAACTCATATTAATTTTACAATCACAAGTCAAAAATAATTATGTACATTTATACGAAATTTTGTCCTATACTACCATGTTAAAAATTTTGAAAACATGAGATCATAGCACCACCTGTTGAGTGATTGATCCCCAAATTTAATAAGCACCAGTTTCTGTTGGGGACCAACTAAATACAAAGTCTGGTTAAATTTCGTTTAAAAAAAAAAAAAAAAAAAAATTCTAAATTTTTTTTTCATTAAAAGTAAAAAAAAAAATCAATAACTTTGTTTTAAATTATCACAGATTTATAGTTCAACCATTCGTTTTAAAGGTATTGACGAGATCTTTCGAATGATACCCATCTTCAAAATTTACCCCCCCCCCCAAGGGGGTACTTCCCCCCAGGGGGAGAAGCGATGCCCCCCCATGCACAAAATTTTTTTCCTAGTTACATACTACTATTATCAATAATTCATATTAATTTTACAATCACAAGTGTAAAATAATTCTCATTATGCCCATTTATACGAATTTTTGTCTTATACTGCCATGTTAAAAATTTAGATAAAATGCTATCACAGCGCCACCTGTTGAGCTATTGATCTCCAAATATAATCAGCACCAGTTTATGTCGGGGACCAACTAAATACCAACTTTGGTAAAATTTCGTTAAAAAAAAAGTTTTTTTTTGTTAAAAGTAAATAAAATCGATAACTTTGTTTTAAATTATCACAGATTTATGGTTCAACCATTCGTTTTAAAGGTATTGACGAGACCTTTCGAAAGATACCCATCTTAAAACTTTGCCCCCCCCGGGGGGATACTTCCCTCCCCCCACGGAGGAGGGGGAACCGATGCCCCCACATGCACAAAATTTTTTTCCTAGTTAACTACTACTATTATCAATAATTCATATTAATTTTACAATCACAAGTGTAAAATAACTCTCATTATGCCCATTTATACGAATTTTTGTCTTATACTGCCATGTTAAAAATTTAGATAAAATGCTATCACAACGCCACCTGTTGAGCTATTGATCTCCAAATATAATCAGCACCAGTTTATGTCGGGGACCAACTAAATACCAACTTTGGTAAAATTTCGTTAAAAAAAAAAAAAAAAAAAATAGGTTTTTTTTTTTTTTTTTTTTTTTTCAAAGTTTTTTTTCGTTAAAAGTAAAAAAAAATCGATAACTTTGTTTTAAATTATCACAGATTTATGGTTCAACCATTCGTTTTAAAGGTATTGACGAGACCTTTCGAAAGATACCCATCTTGAAACTTTGCCCCTTGAAACTTTGCCCCCCCCCCGGGGGGGGGGGGGACCGATGCCCCCACATGCACAAAATTTTTTTCCTAGTTAACTACTACTATTATCAATAATTCATATTAATTTCACAATCACAAGTTTAAAATAACTCTCATTATGCCCATTTATACGGAATTTTGTCCTATGCTGCCATGTTAAAAATTTGCATAAAATGCGATCACAGCGCCACCTGTTGAGCTATTGATCCCCAAATCTAATCAGCACCAGTTCATGTCAGGGTGCAACTAAATACCAAGTTTGGTTAAATTTCATTCATTGGTTCGTGAGATACAGTGTCCACAAAAAAATGATACAGACAGACATTTTCTAAAAACTATCAATTCGTGTTCAGGACACCCCAAAACGTGTAGATCCGTCAAAAAACGGAGGTCGAAAATTTTTGCTAATCCAATACTTTCTCTATATTACATATAGAAGAAAGTAAAAAAAATTTAATGAAATGCTAAAAAATGTACAAAAATTTCATATTAAGTATTTATTAAATGCCATAATATTTTTCAAAGTTAATAATTAATACATCTTTTTACTTTCTTCTATATGTAATATAGAGAAAGTATTGGATTCGCGAAAATTTTCGAAGTCCACTTTTTGATGGATTTACATGTTTTGGGATGTGGAGAACACGAATTAATAGTTTTTAGAAAATGTCTGTCTGTCTGTATAATTTTTTTGTGGACGCTGTATCTCACGAACCAATGAATGAAATTTAACCAGACTTGGTATTTAGTTGCACCCGGACATAAACTGGTGCTGATTAGATTTTGGGATCAATCGCTCAATAGGTGGCGTTGTGATCGCATTTTATGCAAATTTTTAACATGGCAGCATAGGACAAAATTCCGTATAAATGGGCATAAAGAGAAGTATTTTACACTTGTGATTGAAAAATTAATATGAATTATTGATAATAGTAGTAGTTAGCTAGGAAAAAAATTTTGTGCATGTGGGGGCATCGGTTCCCCCCCCCCCTGGGGGGGAAGTACCCCTCGGGGAAGTAAATTTTCAAGATGGGTATCTTTCGAAAGGTCTCGTTGATAATAGTAATAGTTAACTGGGAAGAAATTTTTGTGCATGTGGGGGCATCGGTTCCCCCCCCCACCGGGGGGGGAAGTTCCCACCCGGGGGGGGCAAAGTTTCAAGATGGGTATCTTTCGAAAGATCTCGTCAATACCTTTAAAACGAATGGTTGAACGATAAATCTGTGATAATTTAAACCAAAGTTATCGATTTTTTTTACTTTTAATAAAAAAAAACTTAGAAAAATATCGCAATTTTTTTTTTTAACGAAATTTAACCAAACTTGGTATTTAGTTGGTCCCCGACATAAACTGGTGCTGATTATGTTTGGGGATCAATAGCTCAACAGGTGGCGCTGTGATAGCATTTTATCTAAATTTTTAACATGGCAGCATAGGACAAAAATTCGTATAAATGTGCATAATTAGAGTTGTTTTAAACTTGTGATTGTAAAATTAATATGAATTATTGATAATAGTAGTATGTTACTAGGAAAAAAAATTTCTGCATGGGGGGGCATCGCTTCCCCCCCTATGGGGGAAGTACCCCCCCCCCCCGCCCGGGGGGGTAAATTTTCACAATGGGTATCTTTCGAAAGATCAGGTCGATAATAGTAGTAGTTAACTAGGAAAAAATTTTTGTGCAAGTGGGAGCATCGGTTCCCTCCCCCCACCGGGGGGGGGAAGTTCCCACCCGGGGGACAAAGTTTCAAGATGGGTATCTTTCGAAAGATCTCGTCAATACCTTTAAAACAAATGGTTGAACGATAAATCTGTGATAATTTAAACCAAAGTTATCGATTTTTTTTACTTTTAACAAAAAAAAATCGCAATTTTCTTTTTTTTTAACGAAATTTAACCAAACTTGGTATTTAGTTGGTCCCCGACATAAACTGGTGCTGATTATGTTTGGGGATCAATAGCTCAACAGGTGGCGCTGTGATAGCATTTTATCTAAATTTTTAACATGGCAGCATAGGACAAAAATTCGTATAAATGTGCATAATTAGAGTTGTTTTAAACTTGTGATTGTAAAATTAATATGAATTATTGATAATAGTAGTATGTTACTAGGAAAAAAAATTTCTGCATGGTGGGGCCATCGCTCCCCCCCTGGGGGGGGATAAATTTTCAAGATGGGTATCTTTCGAAAGGTCACGTCAATACCTTTAAAACGAATGGTTGAACTATAAATCTGTGATAATTTAAAACAAAGTTATCGATTTTTTTTACTTTTAACAAAAAAAAAAAAAAAAAAATTAGAAAAAAAATCGTACTTTTTTACTTTCTTCTATACGTAATATTCGCGAAAATTTTCGAAGTCCACTTTTTGATGGATTTACATGTTTTGGGATATGGAGAACACGAATTAATAGTTTTTAGAAAATGTCTGTCTGTATCATTTTTTTGTGGACGCTGTATCTCACGAACCAATGAATGAAATTTAACCAAACTTGGTATTTAGTTGCACCCTGACATAAACTGGTGCTGATTAGATTTTGGGATCAATCGTTCCATAGGTGGCGTTGTGATCGCATTTTATGCAAATTTTTAACATGGCAGCATAGGACAAAATTCCGTATAAATGGGCATAAAGAGAGTTATTTTACACTTGTGATTGTAAAATTAATATGAATTATTGACAATAGTAGTATGTAACTAGGAAAAAAATTTTCTGCATGGGGGGGCATCGCTTCCCCCCCCTAGGGGGGAAATACCCCCCCAGGGGGGGTAAATTTTCACATTGGGTATCTTTCGAAAGATCAGGTTGATAATAGTAGTAGTTAACTAGGAAAAAATTTTTGTGCATGTGGGGGCATCGGTTCCCCCCCCCCACCGGGGGGGGAAGTTCCCACCCGGGGGGGGCAAAGTTTCAAGATGGGTATCTTTCGAAAGATCTCGTCAATACCTTTAAAACGAATGGTTGAACGATAAATCTGTGATAATTTAAACCAAAGTTATCGATTTTTTTTACTTTTAATAAAAAAAAACTTAGAAAAATATCGCAATTTTTTTTTTTTAACGAAATTTAACCAAACTTGGTATTTAGTTGGTCCCCGACATAAACTGGTGCTGATTATGTTTGGGGATCAATAGCTCAACAGGTGGCGCTGTGATAGCATTTTATCTAAATTTTTAACATGGCAGCATAGGACAAAAATTCGTATAAATGTGCATAATTAGAGTTGTTTTAAACTTGTGATTGTAAAATTAATATGAATTATTGATAATAGTAGTATGTTACTAGGAAAAAAAATTTCTGCATGGGGGGGCATCGCTTCCCCCCCTAGGGGGGAAGTACCCCCCCCCCCCCCGGCCGGGGGGGTAAATTTTCACAATGGGTATCTTTCGAAAGATCAGGTCGATAATAGTAGTAGTTAACTAGGAAAAAATTTTTGTGCAAGTGGGACATCGGTTCCCTCCCCCCACCGGGGGGGGGGAAGTTCCCACCCGGGGGACAAAGTTTCAAGATGGGTATCTTTCGAAAGATCTCGTCAATACCTTTAAAACAAATGGTTGAACGATAAATCTGTGATAATTTAAACCAAAGTTATCGATTTTTTTTACTTTTAACAAAAAAAAATCGCAATTTTCTTTTTTTTTTAACGAAATTTAACCAAACTTGGTATTTAGTTGGTCCCCGACATAAACTGGTGCTGATTATGTTTGGGGATCAATAGCTCAACAGGTGGCGCTGTGATAGCATTTTATCTAAATTTTTAACATGGCAGCATAGGACAAAAATTCGTATAAATGTGCATAATTAGAGTTGTTTTAAACTTGTGATTGTAAAATTAATATGAATTATTGATAATAGTAGTATGTTACTAGGAAAAAAAAATTCTGCATGGGGGGGCATCGCTTCCCCCCCTAGGGGGGAAGTACCCCCCCCCCCCCCGCCCGGGGGGGTAAATTTTCACAATGGGTATCTTTCGAAAGATCAGGTCGATAATAGTAGTAGTTAACTAGGAAAAAATTTTTGTGCAAGTGGGAGCATCGGTTCCCTCCCCCCACCGGGGGGGGGAAGTTCCCACCCGGGGGACAAAGTTTCAAGATGGGTATCTTTCGAAAGATCTCGTCAATACCTTTAAAACAAATGGTTGAACGATAAATCTGTGATAATTTAAACCAAAGTTATCGATTTTTTTTACTTTTAACAAAAAAAAATCGCAATTTTCTTTTTTTTTTAACGAAATTTAACCAAACTTGGTATTTAGTTGGTCCCCGACATAAACTGGTGCTGATTATGTTTGGGGATCAATAGCTCAACAGGTGGCGCTGTGATAGCATTTTATCTAAATTTTTAACATGGCAGCATAGGACAAAAATTCGTATAAATGTGCATAATTAGAGTTGTTTTAAACTTGTGATTGTAAAATTAATATGAATTATTGATAATAGTAGTATGTTACTAGGAAAAAAAAATTCTGCATGGGGGGGCATCGCTTCCCCCCCTAGGGGGGAAGTACCCCCCCCCCCCCGCCCGGGGGGGTAAATTTTCACAATGGGTATCTTTCGAAAGATCAGGTCGATAATAGTAGTAGTTAACTAGGAAAAAATTTTTGTGCAAGTGGGAGCATCGGTTCCCTCCCCCCACCGGGGGGGGGAAGTTCCCACCCGGGGGACAAAGTTTCAAGACGGGTATCTTTCGAAAGATCTCGTCAATACCTTTAAAACAAATGGTTGAACGATAAATCTGTGATAATGTAAACCAAAGTTATCGATTTTTTTAGTTTTAACAAAACAAAACTTAGAAAAAAAAATCGCAATTTTTTTTTTTTTCTTTAACGAAATTTAACCAAACTTGGTATTTAGTTTGTCCCCGACATTAACTGGTGCTGATTATGTTTGGGGATCAATAGCTCAACAGGTGGCGCTGTGATAGCATTTTATCTAAATTTTTAACATGGCAGCATAGGACAAAATTTCGTATAAATGTGCATAATAAGAGTTGTTTTAAACTTGTGATTGTAAAATTAATATGAATAATTGATAATAGTATGTAACTAGGAAAAAAATTTTCTGCATGGGGGGGGCATCGCTCCCCCCCTGGGGGGGGATAAATTTTCAAGATGGGTATCTTTCGAAAGGTCTCGTCAATACCTTTAAAACGAATGGTTGAACTATAAATCTGTGATAATTTAAAACAAAGTTATCGATTTTTTTTACTTTTAACAAAAAAAAAAAAAAAAAAATTAGAAAAAAAATCGTACTTTTTTACTTTCTTCTATACGTAATATTCGCGAAAATTTTCGAAGTCCACTTTTTGATGGATTTACATGTTTTGGGATATGGAGAACACGAATTAATAGTTTTTAGAAAATGTCTGTCTGTATCATTTTTTTGTGGACGCTGTATCTCACGAACCAATGAATGAAATTTAACCAAACTTGGTATTTAGTTGCACCCTGACATAAACTGGTGCTGATTAGATTTTGGGATCAATCGCTCCATAGGTGGCGTTGTGATCGCATTTTATGCAAATTTTTAACATGGCAGCATAGGACAAAATTCCGTATAAATGGGCATAAAGAGAGTTATTTTACACTTGTGATTGTAAAATTAATATGAATTATTGATAATAGTAGTATGTAACTAGGAAAAAAATTTTCTGCATGGGGGGGCATCGCTTCCCCCCCCCTAGGGGGGAAATACCCCCCCAGGGGGGGTAAATTTTCACATTGGGTATCTTTCGAAAGATCAGGTTGATAATAGTAGTAGTTAACTAGGAAAAAAATTTTGTGCATGTGGGGGCATCGGTTCCCCCCCCCCCACCAGGGGGGGAAGTTCCCACCCGGGGGGGGCAAAGTTTCAAGATGGGTATCTTTCGAAAGATCTCGTCAATACCTTTAAAACGAATGGTTGAACGATAAATCTGTGATAATTTAAACCAAAGTTATCGATTTTTTTTACTTTTAATAAAAAAAAACTTAGAAAAATATCGCAATTTTTTTTTTTTTAACGAAATTTAACCAAACTTGGTATTTAGTTGGTCCCCGACATAAACTGGTGCTGATTATGTTTGGGGATCAATAGCTCAACAGGTGGCGCTGTGATAGCATTTTATCTAAATTTTTAACATGGCAGCATAGGACAAAAATTCGTATAAATGTGCATAATTAGAGTTGTTTTAAACTTGTGATTGTAAAATTAATATGAATTATTGATAATAGTAGTATGTAACTAGGAAAAAAATTTTCTGCATGGGGGGGCATCGCTTCCCCCCCTGGGGGGGAAGTACCCCCCCGGGGAGATAAATTTTCAAGATGGGTATCTTTCGAAAGGTCTCGTCAATACCTTTAAAACGAATGGTTGAACTATAAATCTGTGATAATTTAAAACAAAGTTATCGATTTTTTTCACTTTTAACAACAAAAAAAAAAAAAACTTAGAAAAAAAAAACGTACTTTTTTTTATTTATTTTTTATTTTTACTGATTGAATATGTATAGGTAAATATAGAAGAAAGTCTTGTGGTGGCCACAACATACTAGTTTTTTTTTAAATATTGTTACTGATTGAATATGTATAGGTAAATATAGAAGAAAGTCTTGTGGTGGCCACAACATACTAGTTTTTTTTTTTTTTTTTTTTTTTTTCCAGTAAGTAATAGTAATTTAAATCAATTTTAAAATAAATTAGTTTTAAAAAGTTATGGTTTTATAGTTTTAGTTCGGAAGGAAATAATTACTGTAATGTAAATCATAACTGTACTGTAATTCATAATTCAAAATGGAGTTTCACGAGAGACAGCTTTTAATTAAGATTACATTTCATTAATAAAATGCAGACCCTTATCAAACTTATATTGAGAGAATTATAAAAGATAGAAATAAAATCAAAATTAAAACAATTATAACTTACTTGTTACTTTAAATTTTGTGTTAGTCATAGTAATAAACCTAATCATGGTTTCCATCCTCCACAATTTCCGTTTGTCGGTTTATCATCACAGCGTAGCGGAAGAGAAGGGGTAAAGGTTTTAGTTATGTTTGAAGGTCATTTGCGTATCTGTATCACATGGCTGTTTGACGTCATAGTGAATGTAAAAAAAACTAAGGCTCGAAACAAACATTTGAACTTTAACGATACTGAAACCGTTAATCTGCAGATTACCTAAAATGCGGAAAACTCTTTATTCCGCACTTTAACGGTCATTTTAGTTAATCTGCAGATTAACGGATTTCGCGTTTTAGCGGTAACATATATGCTATATATCTGCAAAGTTTATAGCTTAAACTTAAAATTTTCAATGGTCATTTTAGTTAATCTGCAGATTAGCTAGGTAATCTGCAGATTAACGGATTTCGCGTTTTAGCGGTAACATATATGCTATATATCTGCAAAGTTTATAGCTTAAACTTAAAATTTTCAATCTTTAATTTTGACATAAAAAATGCACGTCTTTATCTTTTTACAATGAAAAAATATTTCACACCTATTTATTTATACTATGCAATTTTTAAGAAAAGAATACCTGATTTGCAAAGGGGCACATGGAGGGGTTGATCCAAGTTAAGGATGTTATGAATAGAGGTTTGGCCGAATACCAAATATTCAGCACCTGAATACTTACTTTTGAGAAAAAGTTTCACTTTTGATTGTAATTTTGTAATTAAAATAATTTTCAGATTTTAAATTAAAAATGAAATAAAATATTTAAAAAAATATTTTTATAATCTTTGTACTATATTTAACCAAATTAGCAATTTGATGTATTTTTTGAAAAATAAATAAATATCTTAATGGCAATATGGCTTTCATGAATCTAGATAATTAATAATAGTTTATTCCAAGTGAAAATATACTATGTATTATTAATTATTAAGATACTAGTTAGTTGTAGGGCGACTAAGGCACCCATTGAAAAATGATCATTTCATTTTATTTATTTCTCACTTCAAATAATTCATTTGCTAGAAAGCCAGTGCGAAATTTTCACACTTTATTTATCTCGTCATTACATTTAAAATTATTATTTTTATTTTATAGACATTTTTTCATATGCATGAGGAAATTTAATATTTTACAATTTTTTTCTTCACGTGAAAGATTATTTCATTTTATGCTAAAAAAAAAAAAAAAAAAAAAAAAAAAATTGGCAGCAATTAAAAATTTAAATATTTATTTTAAAGCTATGTCTTTTCATATTTTAATTAATTTTAAAAAATCTAATCAAAAATTTGTTACAAATAAGGTACCAAATGAAAGAGGCAATTTTTCTGAATCCGTTGGATTAAACAGCTTATCGATCAGATAATAAGATTTTTTAAAATTAACTAAAGTATGAAAATTGGGTGGCAATTTGCGTTCACACACAGACAGAGTCCAAGGATAAGGAAATCTCTTAGCCTTTTTAAGTGTGACAGAGTCAGTCAGTGATGAGCGTAACCATATATGTTGATGAACAAGACATATTGCCTTATTGGCATCAAGATATTTAAAATATTACAAAAAATACATCAATCTGTTAAAATTAACTTTTAACTGTAGTCATTTATATATCTTATTTAAAATAAGAATTCTTTACTTATTGCTACATTGTTAGATCGTTAAAGGTATTTTTTTTTGCCATGTAAATGGTACTGAAAGTATTGTTTTTGGGTCAAATTTTCAAAATCGAGTTTTTGTTATATTTACATGTTTTGAGGTCCCATGAATCTAAAAATCATGCTTATAGCGGTTGATCTGTGTGTCTGTTATCATCATATCTCAAGAACAAATAATACAGGGTGGTCCGAAAAACATGATAAAAAGTAAGTGATCATTGTGGAAAAAAGACAACATGCAAGAACATGAAACATATTTTATTGAATAAAGATATGAATGACATTCAATATAAAAGATGCTTAAAATGTCTACCGTCCCCGACTATAGTGTTATAAAGCCGGTTCCGAAACTCTGTCATAATGCGCTGGAGTGTGTCGTAATCAAATGCATCAGTCTCACTTCTGATAGCCAATTTTAGGTCCTCTAGTGAATCAGGGCTATTCCTATAGATTCTAACCTTGATGTAACCCCTAAGAATATGTCGTACGGATTTGGGTCCGGACTGTATGGGGTCCACTCTATCCCGTGCCCCGTGAATTTCTCTGCATCCAATGCAATCAAACGCTCACCAAACGTCGTTTCAAGCCACGAGAAGACGTCAGAAGTTTTTTGGGGACGAGCCCCATCTGACTTGAACCAGTACCAGCGTGTCCTGTTGAAATGGCCCACATCAGGGCCAAAGTGACGCTCTAGCAACTCTCGATACTTCACTCCTGTGCAGTGGCGCCGGAACCGGTATGGCAGGTATGGCCGTCGCCATACCAATTTATAATTTGATGTGGCAAATATATATATTTTTTTAAATGAAAAAGGTTTCAAGCTTTATATTTTTTGGAGAAAATTTTACTTCATAAATTTTAATGTGAACGAACTATAAATTCAACTTTTCTCCAAAACTTTCGGGGTGGCTTTTCTTTTTCTCATCGTTATACTTTGGAATTCTCTTTCTGTTTGCCCTTTTACTTATTTTTAAGCGAGTACAACAGCATAAAAATAAATTTGGAATCATAACAACGAATTATCATACAGAAAAGTGAAATTACGTTTAAAAATGTAGGGGCTGAGTGATTACGTGTCCGCCATAGGCGCCGATTACGGAGAAAGGGGGAACGTTTTTGGGGCTATTGCCCCCACGGAAAATTTCCAGGAGTCGTTGCCAAGTGACAGCCTCATACGAACTTTAAACAAACCAAATTTGAATTTTCTGCAATTATTTGTTCTTAACTTATGCTGTTAACAGATATACATAGAGATCAACCGCAAAAATTTCACTTTCGTATTCAGGTCACCTCGAAATGTGATATTATTCAAATAATCAAAGTTTAAAATCTAACTTCAGAAAATACTGTTTGCAGTGTATGAGAAATGAATGCTTTTTCTGAGCAGTGTTTGTCGATTTAGTAAAATGTTGCAAAGCACTTAAATCAATTATATTCAATACAAAAGAACGTTTAGCTAAATTTTGCCCTGTATATCCGCGATTGTAATGATCGATAGATGGCGCTTTCTCAACACTGCAGTTGTTAGTAAACATTATAGCCACGTGTGTTCCATTAGTGTTCTTACTTCTTTTTGTTATTCTACTTAATATTCGTACTATAATTTCTCCGCCATTACATTATGGAAAATTGATTGCTTTTGGAAAAAACACTTCAGTTTATTCAAAGTTCGATCGGAAGAAGATTTTTAACTGAAGTTGAACAAATATTAGTTTCAAATCATCTGATTAATTCTTTACTTCCATTAGCCGAAGCAACTGAAATTTTAAATTTGTCATTTGGAAATAAATGGAAGCTCAATTCTGGATTTCTTGATCCTTTGGAGTTAGATTGTAGCACACAACAGTATGTTTTATCTTTTTTACCGTATTTATTCATTTTTATTCAATAAATATATGTGAAACTAAATATCGGCAAGCAATGGCGGCTGTATGGAATTCGAATTAAACCATGTTTATTGTAATTTCACCTTAGCCCACCAGAGGGCGAGCATTTCATTACAATCGCGGATTGCCTGTAAACTATATACCCAGCACACTGTTTACTTAAATTTAGCTCTTTATGAAACACGCATAACACAAAATGAAATATACTTCCAACAATTTCCAAGTTATAACCCCAATATATCCAAATACTTTGAGTAGTCATAATTTATAGTTTTACTCTTAGGAGAAAAAAAGGAAAAACCTAGAAAATATCGTTAAAATTTAGAAAAAGATATTGTTGCTTGAATAATTTCATTTCAAGTGCTCTCGAAAGAAGCAAGCTGTGATAAGGGGCTATTTACAATTTATACACTTCTTTTATTTGAAAGCAACGAATAGTAATGTAAGTTTGTTGATTCAAATAGCTACTACCATTTTACTTCTCTTTAGGCGTATTTTTTTACACGATAAATAGTGTTACGAATTTGTAAATAATTCATAGTTATTTTTATGTAAATTCATTGAAAGAGGTTTAGTCAGGTGATAAAATGTTAATTTTCAGCATTTCTAGTTTGTTTTCGAATTAAAATAGCTTAAAAACCCGTTTAAAAGCCTCATTAAGGACGGTATTGAATTTGGCGCCAAATTTGGTGACTTTTTCGCTCCTTCGTGATTTTTTGGCGACCTTAGCGAGAAAATCCTTACCATCGATATACCAAATATGGAAGCTGTAACTTGATTGGCCGATGAGTTTCTGAACTTTTTACCCATTTTTCTACGCGGGTATTTTAGAAGTTGTTTTACGCCAATAGCCAGTCTCAGTTTAATTTTCGACAATGCTTTCATTGCTACTGAAAGTGTTCTGAGCCTCTTTGAATTGCAGTCGAATGCTGTATATTAATGGTCTGATACAGTTTGTATTGTGAATTTTCTGTTGTTATTTAAGCTGTGTTTACTGGTGAAAGTGAAGTTGATACTTCGTTTACAGACCTGTAACAACCTTCTCAAATTTTCTGTAAATAAAGTTTCCAGCCTCTGCAAGATTCGCCTTTCATTCTCGGACAACTTACAAACACCGAAGTACACGCAACAATATCTTTGGACATACTAAATGAATCTGAGAACTTGTCATAGTATTTTATTGTATGTGCACGTTAGGTCTAAATTCTAGATAGAGAGAGCCCCGTCAGTGATGTAGAGATTCTGGTTTTGATCTCCAATCAAACAGACAGGAGGTGCTCGCTTCGAACTCAGATTGCACACTTTGGTCTTAGCCGTTCGGAGTTTTCTATGGTTTTCTAAAACTCCCGTAAGTATCAGCTAGGTTTTCTTAGAAAGAAATTCAGACCTAGGATCCATTCGTAGTCAATTGTATCTAATCTCAAATATCATTAGGGCAACGGTAGTCCAGTCGGTAGAGCGCCAGGCTCCAAAGACCGTCGTGTACATTAATTGTGGCTGGTGCAAGTAAAATCTGTCTTGGCCGCAACGTCCTCCATGTTCCCATGAAAATTATACCTATGGTGGGTCACGGGAGATCCATCCCTTCCGTGGAGGATAAAAATTGTGATGGCATGTCTCCGGACCACCTCTATCGTTGAGTCCCATGCCGTCGCCAGCTGCCCATTGCGCAGCACTAGTGCAACGTAAAACCCAACCAACTAACCCAAATACCATCGAAGTGGGAAAGCTATCCCTTCCGTGGAGGATTAAAATTGTGATGTCATGCCTCCGGACTACCTCTAGGGGGAAGTCGCATACCGTCGCCAGTTGTCCATTGCGTAGCACTTGTGCGACATAAAACCCAACCAACCAATCCAAATACCATCTAGATTACTAGATAGAGAGTACTAATTTCCAATTGCTCTGCTGATTTTTGTTTTTCTTGCCATACCAAGTTTAATTAACTTCCGGCGCCACTGCTCCTGTGACCACACCATCAATAAATATCGGACCAATTATCTGCTTCGACGATATGGCACACCACACCATGACCCTTTGTGGATGCAGTGAAGAGATGGCGCTGAGATGAGGATTCTCCGTACTTCAGTGGCGCCAGTTTTGTTTGTTCACGAAACCATTCAACTGAAAATGGGTCTCATCACTGAACCAGATCTTGTATTCACTGATGGAACCATTTTTAAGTTCCTCGATTATGTGGTTTGCGAAATCTCTCCGCTGCTCAGTATCCCCCCCCCCCCTTTTGCGGCTGTCACATTTGGATCTTGTATGGACACAATCCTACTGCTTTCATTAGCCTTTGTAATGATGTTTTGGATATGCTTAATTGTTGGGCCGCCTGTCGAATGGAAATGGTTGGCTGATCCTCAAAGTATACGCGTTCAGGCTCCCTGATGTTGTCACTAACAACTGCTGATTTTCGTCCCAAAGCCTTTCTTTTTGCATCCTAAACACTCCCTGTAGATTCATATCTGGCCATCAACCTGTAAACAATGAAAATCAGTGGGAGATTAGGGACATTACATCAGCCATCTGATAGCTTAAAAATCACTGCGACTTTAGAGTGCTATAACTTACTGCGTGATTATCTCTTTACTAAGCATCCTTTTCTTTTTGAACTCTGAACGACATGCCTGTCGAACGGGGACATTACATCGGTTATTCTCATAAAATTTTCTTACGATATATAATCGATCTTAAAAGGTTTATGATTTTATATTGCTTATTCTTTATTTCCGGTAATTAAGCATTCAACTGAAATGTCACTATATGTGCTATTATAATATGGAAGAATTATATTTGCATTTGAAATCAGAAGCTTAAAATACTTTCTATCATGTTTTTCGGACCACCCTGTAGCAGAAATCCAAACTTGGTACAGTAGAGAGTCAAAAGTCCGTACAGCTTGGGACCAGAGGTTGTGCAGATTTTAGGATTTCGGGGCCCATAAAAAATGATTTTCACTTTGAATAATAAAAACAGAATATTATTCAAACTAAACACATACTATTGAATAATAACACTGAATATTAAATTACTAGGTACTTAAGAATAATAATGAACATTAACAAAAAAATATATAATGAAAACAATAAATAAAAAGGAAAAAAAAAAAAAAATATATATATATTTGTCAAATTTAGATAAAATCTGTTCACATGTAGCTAGTTTTAAACTAAACTTGAACCTGCATGATTTATTTATTGCAAAATGTAAATAGTAGTAACACAAATTTATTTTTCTACAAATTTTATTCAGTTCTTCCTTACAAATTATGCCTTCATCAGAAAGCATTTTAAAAAATTAGTTTGTCGTTATTTACCTGATTGATATCATCATATCACAACAATCATTATTTTCTTTTGATGAATTTAATATAGTGTCAATTTCATTAGCAACAACTTGGCTCTTGCAGTCTTTCACATTATTATTATTTTTTTTTTTTTTTTTTGTAATCATAAAATGCAAACATAAAATCTGTATTGAAGATCTTTTTCAAAATTCTGATTTGTAGTTTTGTAATTTATTAAAAGTGAATTTCATTGTTTGTATCTGACAAGCTGTGCAGATTTCTGGCTCT
This sequence comes from Salticus scenicus, assembly GCA_963930645.1. Classification (NCBI taxonomy): domain Eukaryota; kingdom Metazoa; phylum Arthropoda; class Arachnida; order Araneae; family Salticidae; genus Salticus; species Salticus scenicus. The sequence goes on along the minus strand of OZ005658.1, from coordinate 3,893,597 downwards.
CTCTAAATGTGTATCATATAGAGATGCTACACTAAACTTTTCGTTGAGATCAAGCAAATGGTTCTTGTACAGGGACACCGAAGAGAATTTAAATACATTATTCTACACTGTAAAAAATATGCCTTATTTGCTGTCTGAAATTCTCTGTAATTTGAGAAAATACGCGTAATTTACAAAAAAAATTACATTGTCATAATGCATTTTCTCAAATTACAGAAAATTTCTTGCAGCAGATAAGAGATTTTTTACAGTGTACCGGTGAAATTGCAAGTAAAGAGTTTAACATCTATAGACTGCATTAAACCAAATGAAATGAATATATATTTTTTATATGCATAAAAACATGTCAGGTAGAACACGGTATGGAAATCCTTCACTGTTTACAGGGCGACACAAAAGAACTAGATTATAATGCAACAATAATTGAAAATTGATGGAAGTGTATTTAAGGTTATGTCGTGTGTTATTAATATGGATTGTATTTATGTGTGTATATGTTACCGGCAAAGTATGAAATATGAGAAGTATTATATACTTTCCCTAGGCATTGTATATAATACCTAGGCATTCTATAGAATGGCAAATGCTATTTAGGCAAAGTATGAAAAAAACGTCCTGATGAGGTTATTATGTAAGTGATTTGCATTTCTCAAAAATACAAATGTTATTCTGAAAAAATAATGAGAGTGCCATGCCATTAAAAAAGATTTATTAAAAATGCGTAAAGAAAAATGAAAGTTGAACAAAACAGAATTTATGCCTTTCTTATTAAGGGAAACAAAATTTTCATATAAAAAATAAGAAATATACCTACTTGTTGCAACATGGCAGGCTTAAATGACATTTTTCACGCAAAGACATTTCATATTTTGGCACTTTGTTTTACACATACATTTGACGAATCCTTGGCCTCTGCCACTGGACTGATATTTTTATGAAAATTGCTAAAATTTTTGTGTGTAGAAAGTTATTCTTGAAGACATAAACAAGTTCTAGTCGACAATTGCACTTTAATGAACATTGAGAACATAATGATATTGTTATGAAAATTGCTGAATTTTTTGAGTGTAGAAAGTAACTAGCAGCAATTTATAAGCAGATTCTAGTCGACGAATGCATTTTATTTTGTTTCAGTCGTGTTTGCCATTTAAAGAATTTTTGAAGAAATTAGTTCAGTACTATAAAACAATGAATCTTTCTGGAAAATTTCAGAATCCTGGTCTTTTTGAAGTTAGATCATCAAAACTTTGGCAACCCTAAATACAAATTTTCACCAAGTTACCAAATTTGACGCCAAGACCAAAATCAGCATTGGCTACAAGCATGGTAAGATTAGCGATAAAATTTGATGGCAAATATTGTTTCAGGATGGCCTGAATTAGTAAATCCTTTCTCAATTTTAACTGAATTAATTGTTTCGGTAAAATGTATTATTTTTCACCTCTAATTTTCGGCAAAGAGAACAAAAGTAGACCATCTATACTCAAAGGATTTTCAATGAACTTGTAAGTTATTGAATTTTCCAATGAGAGATTCTATAATAAGCTATTCCTGAAAAAAGTAGAATATTTGTTTGACAGTACAGTGCACTCTCAAAAATCCACACAGCTTAAAATGAAGTGTTTTGCGGATTTCTGAATTTTGCAGATTTTAGAGCATTTTTTTTATAAACATCTTAGAACCTCATTTGAGTAGCAAATCTTTAAGAAAGAATTTAGATGTTATACTACATACAATGCTGTAATACAGTGTGCCCAGTAAAAGTACAAATATTTCATGAAATTTTAATTTAAAGAACAATTTTTATACATCATACTATAGTTGCAAATTTTGTAGATTTTTGAAAAGTCTGATCAATAGTAGTTTTAGTAAGAATATTCATACATATTTACTTTCTCCTATAACCTGCAAAAAAGTCAGCAATTCTTGGTCAATCATCACATAAGTTTGTGCTATGAGAGAGTTTGAATATTTATCTTCATGAGAGAAAATCTTTCATGAAAACTGTCTTTCTCCTTCTTCATCTAAATTAATATGATTTATTTTTTAATAATTATATATAATTACACTTATAATTTTCTCCTCTGTAATATGCTGAGTGATTGGTGATTCGTCAGCACCAGTTAATTATTGATTTATCTCCTAAAACAGCTGAAATTTTGCAATCCACTAATCAACAAATCAGTTATGGCAATGTTTGTTTACATTGCAAATCATATGCGAATTTTAGAGAATTGCGGATTTTAGGATTGCAGATTTTTGAGAGTTGACTGTATATATAATTCTATTATCTTAACTTTTGTGGTTGGAGTAACAGTTTTTCGTTTTTGTTTGTGGTTGGAACTGGCCTTTTTTTTAGTATATTTACACGTTTTGAGGCTTCATGAATACTGAAGTCATGTTTTTAATGCTTCATCTTGTAAATTAAAAACAAATAATTTAAGGCAGTTAGCCCCCTTACACAGAATTACTTGTCAAATAAAACTGTTCCTAAGCCTAATTTGAATTGTTTTAACATAGATTTACATAACGGTACTAGTTATCTTACCCCTTAATGTCCAATCTCATACCTGCCAACCAATGGTGGCTCGTGCACCGAAAATGGGTGAAGAGGCACACTGTATTCATTTATAGAATATAAATTTACGTTTAAATAAGTATTTTTAGTTAATTTTAGCCAAGACCATGCTTAATAAAAGTCATGCATTGAAAATACTTAAATATTATTTTTGAGCTCTTCACCTATTTTCGGTTCACGAGCCGCCACTGCTGCCAACATTGAAGAATCAAAATAACGGAGATTTTACAAGTGGCATTTTCAGGCTTAAAAAAATATTGATGTGTTTTCGACATATGAAAGTATTTTAATAGTTTAATCCGTGGCTTAAATTATCAAAAAGTTATAGAGTTAAGTTTAATGAGTAAATAAAAATTAAGTTATCAATTAAAAATAGTAATATATATAGAGATTCATGAGGATGTTTTTCAGCAAAAACAAAATCTTGCTAAAAAAAATGAAAGTTTGTTGAAGTTTTGAATAAATTATAGGTATAACTTTAAAATCTTCAGAATAATGGAGAGTGGAAGACAGTCCCTAAATAACGGAGTCTCCGTTGCAATAAGGGAGAGTTGGCAGATATGCAATCTGTATTTATGGTAATGAATTTCAGGATAAGAGAAAGTCGTGTGAGTGACACACCAGATTATTATTATTTTATTTTATTATTATTTTTTGTCAGAAAAATTATTAAAATCAAGGTTAAAAACTGTCTACTTATTCCTTATATATATCCCTTTCCGACTCTAAATATTTTCACCTTAAAACATTATATTATTATATTATTGCAAACTTAAAGAAAAATATGGACTATAACTGACCTTTGTTGATTAAAAATTGTACTTTACACTTTCTGCTAATTAGCTCGATTGTTCATTTACTTATTTTATTACATGCGACTGTTCAAGATGCAAAAAATGTAAGTGGATGTCTAACCCGCACGATAGTACGGCCGGGTCGGAAGAGGATATATTACCATGTAACAAATTAAATTTCTTTAATTCATGATGTTACGTTTTTTAGATTAAATACTTCACATCTACTTATACTTATACAGCAGGGCTCGAAAATTATATTGCCCGACATGCCCGGGGCATGTAAAAATTCAGACTAAGCATGTACTTTTTTCTCCTTACATGCCCACCTGGGCATGCAAATATTTAATCAAAAGTAATTTTAAGATATAGTATATCTTGTCTAAACTTTTTCACTGAATATGTGAATGTCTTTATTAATATGCATTTGGTTAAAATATTTAAGCATGTAAAAATTTAATTTGGGCATGTATTCTCCAGACTAACATGCCCAATTAGGCATGTAAAAAATTTGAGATTTTTCAAGCCCTGCTTTACAGTGAGATATTTCTCCTTTCTTACTTTGTGTCTCTGTCTGTGAACCTTCTGTCCATCCGTAATAATGAATTTCTACATGTATGTAATTGTCTTCTGCAGGGCGCGAAATTTCCACTCGCCAGCTTGCCATTGGCAAGTGAAATTTTTACTGTGGCGAGTAAAAATTTGGTCAAGTTAAAGAATTTATACACGATACGGTGGCAAAAAACATTCTTTTTATAGATTTAAGTATAGCAAAATCTTGCCATTTTATAACCGCATATTTAACCTCTCTGTTTTAGACTCTCGGTGAGTCGTGTCTGTGTGTGCGTTGCCCGAGATCGCCCTGGCCTGGAAAAAAAATGTATAGTGCATGCATAAAAGTTTTGATCTCTTCGGCAGTTTTGTTTCTCGCATTGTTATTTCTCCAAGCAGAGTGAGAATTGTCGAGCAGAGAGTTTCTTTCCCCGTCGCCCACTATCCGGGGGAGGAGATAGGGGAAAGTTTGCCTATGCGATATTGCCTCATGAAAATGAGCTCGAGCCTTTTTTAAGATACTGCCTGTGTTTATTTTGTTGAATAATGATCAAAACACAGTTCATATTTTTCAGTTTTTTTACTGAAACGCCAATGATTTGCGCTTGTAATGATTTGTAAGCAACGATTTTATCGAAAAAGCTATTCCGGAATGGCTATTTCAAATGATAATTATGAACGAGTTATACACATACAGTGCAGCCACATATTCTAAAATTAATGGACATATCACACGAGAGACATTCATACAGACTTTTAGTAAACACAGCATTATACCCAACATACTCAGCCTGATTTTGTACAAGGACAGCAAGTTTTCGGATGTTCAACTTTTACGAAACCGTTTAGAAAAAGCTGAGTATGTTGAGCGTGCTGATTAAAATTGACCAATAGGAGGAATAAACAGGATTTTTTCCTGAAATACCTTTAGAAGAGGGAATACGCTATCAATTCATCACGCTATCAATTCGGGGGAACCCTACGGACAGCTGACCGGTTTCTCGTTCGTTCAGCATAGTGAACATGTTACATATAATGTTGTGTTGAGTATATATGCTCCTATGTGATATGGCCATAACAGTGAGGACACGTTCAAAATGTTGGAGGGATGCCACCTTGACTGACAATTGGAAATTTGGAAAACATCCAGTAAATCCGCGCTCTGTGTGTTATTGCTCATTTCTCTGAGTCAGATGCCCTATTTTAGCATTGGACTCGTTGAGTTAGCACTTGTGCAGATGCTCCCATGGTTGCATGAAAACTGATCGAAGAATACATTCCGTCTGATTACAAAAACAAAATGGAGAATAAAGTCATTTCTAATATAAAAAGTTTTAAGTAAATAAATAGATAAACAAGGAAGCTTAATATTTCATAATAAAACGATTTTCACAGGATATTCTTTGACAAAGAATTTCTTCTTCTTCTTTTTTACTTCCTTATACTTTGTATAAGGAAGTATAGTAATCCTGATTTGCGAAATGGATTTTGTATTTCACATTGCTCGAAAACGAATGATCGATGAATGTTGCCAATTTATACGTGTGACTGTCATGATGTCTAGTTGTACACCTGCAAGTGTCGTCTTAACACGAGCTCTCATTTTAGAGATATAAGTGACTTACACGATTTTTCGTGAAGTCTGTATGTGTGTGTGTATTTCACATAACTCAAAAACGGTTGGACGTAGAAAGTTGCGAATTGGTACATACATTTCTTATAACATCTAGTTGTGTACCTCCCTCTTTGGAGTTTGTATTATTTTCCGTTTTGGAGACATTTAGATAAATTAGGTTCATGATGACCAAAAATACAAAGGTTTTGGCCATTATCAAAAAACGGTAACTCAAAAACGGTTTGGGCAAATATTGCAATCGATTTTTAACTGACTTCCCGACTAGCTAGACATCTGAAATATTCAGAAAAGCTCAGAACACGTTAACAATGCATTTTTTAAATATTTTTAGCCAACTGTTTCGGATATCTGCTGCCTTCAGCAGCATTTATATGATTCAAGAAAAAAATTATTTAACTAACTTCCCGATCAGCTAGACATTTGAAACTTCCAGAATAGTTCAGAACACGGTGAAAATGCATTTTTAAAAAATATTTTTAACCAACTGTTTTGGATCTCTGCTGCCTTCGGCAGCTTTACCAGTACAAATTTTGCAATAGATTTTTAACTGACTTCCCGACTAGCTACACATTTGAAATTTTCAGAAAAGCTCCGAACACGGTGACAGTGCATTTAAAAAATATATTTAGTAAATTGTTTCGGAGTCACTACTGCCTTCAGCAGCGTTTATGTGATTCAACAGAAATTTTTTTTAACTAACTCCCCCAACAGCTAGACATTTGAAACTTTCAGAATAGTTCAAAACACGGTGAAAATGCATTTTTTTAAATACTATTAGCCAACTGTTTCGGATCCCTGCTGCCTTCGGTAGTACAAATCTTGCTAGTACATCTACCAGTACAAATCTTGCAATCGACTTTTAACTGATTTCCCGACTAGCTGGAAATTTGAAAATTTCAGAAAAGCTCAGAACACGGTGACAATGCATCTTTTAAATGTTTTTTGCCAACTGTCTTTGGTCAAATGAAAATTCTTTTTAACATTATGTATAAATTTCTAAAGGTGTATAAGAAAGTCATGTGGTGCCCACATCAGATTTTTCTTTAATGGCTCTTTGCATTTATGTTATTAGATATTTTAATCCTTTTCAAATCTCAAATACAATACGTTATAATGATTTTTAATTATAGATGATTATGAAACATGATGATATACGACACACTTTTAATATTAGTAAAAACCTAAGTATTTGTAAAAGCCTTTCAAATAGTTAGGAAAAAATAAAAACCCAAAATACGTAAAAAAAAAGAAGAAAAAAATGGCAACCCTATTTTGTGGCGAGTAAATTTTTTTTCGGCGAGTGAATCTGAGTTGAAATTTCGGGCCCTGGTCTTCTGTTAGATTATTAGTTTTGTTAAAGGGTTTATAAAACCTCTGAAAAATAGATACTATTTTTTTTTTTTTTTATTGGTCTGAGTCAGACCTGATTTTATTCTATTTTATCCTATGTGGGTATGCAAAGTTTTCTTACAGGCCAGACTCAAAATTTTGGCCCGTTCAGACCTCTAGATCAGTGATTCTCAACCACTGTGCCGCCAAATTTTAAGAAATGCATATAGTAAAAATCATAATGCTTTTTTTTTATTAATGAGTAAAATTTGTTTAAATTAAAGAAAAGTACACTGTAAAAGAAAACTGTTGTTTTTAGAGTTAAATACCATATTTTTAACTGTGATCGTTCATCAAGTGAAATATTTGCGCCAAATGAAATGTGTGCCGCCAAATTTTGAAATCGTTAAAAGAATGCCTCAACAAAAAAATGGTTGAGAAACACTGCTCTAGATGAATTATCTATCTGCACAAAGAACTGCAAATGACTTTATTTCAACATCTAAAAAGGCAATGGGGCATTTCAATCATTCATCTCTAGCATGTTCCAGATTGAGAAACTTGGTATACAAGAGAAAAAATTTACCCAAGATATATCAACGTGATGGAACAGCACATTTTATATGATAGAATGTTTAAAGGACTAAAAAAGCACAATTTCTTTACACACAGCTAAGTATAAATTAATTTAACTGGAAATCAATGGATAATTTTGGAAAAACTTTTAATTTTAGAAATTTTTATTTTAAGTAGATTGAAGTGTAAGGATTTTTTTTTTTCTTTCATTGTTGGTGAATTCGCGAATAAAAATTTTCTAAATTGAAATTTCATGGTCTGTGGAGTTGTGCTACAATTAATATAGTCTCACAGCTCCATTTGCAGACATAGTGACCTTGCCATCAGTTATGTGAGAAATGCTAATCTCGTTATCAGCCAGCGTGGCTCACTTAAAGAATATCTGCAAGTTTAGCGAAGGGCCTGGGTTCGATTCTCGGCTCTGTCATTTTTCACATAGTTGGTATGTATTTTTAAAAAATCAACCTTTACACTCCAATCTACTTAAAATAAAATAAACTTTAAAATTTGTTAAAACCTTTTGAAGCAATAACAAAAGCTAGTTTTACAAAATGCTCAATTTCTGTTATTATACCGATGATTAAAACTTTAATATATAATCTACATTAAGTATATTTAAGCAGTTTAAAAAATAACTTTTTTTATTACCATGTACTTATTCAACCAAATGTTGAACAGTAATCCTCAAAAGACAAAGCTTGAATATCTGTGCAGTATTCAGCCAGACCAAATATTTGGCAAAAGACCAATTACCAAATAGTGGCCAAATATTTGTTACATCTCTAATCCAGGTTTTAAATTTTGGGTCCTTTTTTGTGAAAAATAGTGGAAGATGGTGTACCTTGGCAGGGTTTAACCTGGCAAAAAAATTACTTTAGCGTTTTAGCGAAAATAGGCAAGCACTATTTTAGCTTTTTCGAAAGTTAATTCTTTGGATACCATTGATTTCTTTTACTTAGCTTTGTTATCCTCAGTTTTGTTTTCTATTCCTTTTGTTCATTGATGATTTTAACCAAGCATCCATATTTGTGACTTTAAAAATATGAATCAGGGAAACTATGTTTTGATTTTATCAATAGAAAGAGGTATTCATATCATATGTGTAAAATGAAAAAGCAATTTAAAAATCAAGTAAAGTGTAGCGGTAGATAATCGTGAAATACTAGTGCTAAGAATGCGTCTATGAAGCAAATTCTGACATACTTTTAAATATTTTTGCATTTAAATTCACTCATTGAAAATTAAAAATAAATCCAAATTACTATATAAATAATGATTCCCAAAAATTTCAGTCCTTTCGTAGTTTTTGCCTGCAAATATTACAAAAAAAAAAAAAAAAATCTGAATTATTATATAGAGATATTTTATACAGTTATCTAGTTTTAGCTTTTTAGCGAAATTCTGACCGACTTGTTTTAGCAAAATGCTAAAAAAACTAATGGCAGTTTAAACCCTGTACCTTGGTGGTACATTGATTGTGCAGCCATCTTCTTATAGATAAACTAAAATATTAGTTGCATGTATTTTAACTAGAGGCTCATAGGAAGTTGATGTAAAAACCAAAGTTTGTTTTCAGTATTAAAAAAAAAAAAGTTACATTTCAAGGACATATTCTTTTTATTAACTTAAGTATCAACTGTTGTTTTAAACTGATATTCACAAATTGAAAAGTGTGTTTCCAGCTGCATTTATGTAGATTTGAAAATGGTTAACTTTTAACATATGAAGATATAGAAGTCATTTTATAAAACAATTGCTTGTTTGTACCATGGAGTTACCCACTACGCTATACTTCCTAAATTTATTATTTATAACTAGCAAACCTGTGCAAAATTTTCACACTTTATTTTTCTTATTTAGCTTTAAAATTTGAAACTCGTAAATATTATACCAATTTCACCACCTTATTAAAATTTTGATTTATCAAAAACCAAATTACTGTTAGAGCCAAATTAATATTGTACAATAGTGAAACCAAAATCATTCAAAGAAAGGTTTCAAAATAAAATTCATGGTTCACGACCCAGTTTTCATACTTCCACAGGCAGTACAGTTTTAGTATAGGACTCCCACGATTCCTTTTAAATTTTGGGGATGACTTTTTGTTAATTTTGGTATAATAATAATAATAATAATAAAAAACTAATTCCTATTTTGATTTGATTATATATGTGCTTTTTAGTCAATTTATGATAATAATTCATGTTCAGTATACATCTTTGAAGTATTGCTAGGTTTAAAATAATGCTTGCAAAGAAACTTTTAAGAATACATTTTTTCCGTGAAATAATGTCAAATTGTTGTTATTAGTTCATTGAGCTGAGTTCGCGTGCTTAAATATTGTTCATTTAAAAATATTTTTTATCCTCGTGTATTTTATTAATTACACTACTATCGTATCGTTTTACAAAAATTTATTGTAACTGGTCAACGTCTCTGTGACAGAATATTTTTATGCTTTCTGCGACACGCCATATTTGTGCAAACCTTTTCTGCAAGATAACATATTCTGTAATTTACATACATATGTTCATTTAATTCTAATGATCTCAATATTACTAATATATTATCAAAGAATTTTTAAATATAAGACAAATTTTTGTTTTTAGCTGAAATTTAGGAATATCTTCAATTTTTATCGCAAATCTTTCTGCAAGTGACAGTTTCTTTTTTACAACAATGTCACCATGTTGCCTAAATTCTGCCACAGGGTACAAAACTTGGAATACACATCATAAAATGCAAGAACTCACAATAGTTGTTTCAGGTCACGAAATAACAAGGTAGTGCACCACCCAGTAACAGAAATATTTGTAGCTGTCTGCGAAAGGTTTTTAAAATTTCATAATCTGTCTGTGAAATTTGCATGTAGTCAGGGATGAAAATGGCTTACACTCAAAAAGCCTGAAAGCTGATAGCAGCAATCTGGGGGGGGGGGGCTTAACAGTTGTGATCTCGTGCAACAATGCACAATACAATTTTACTACAGAAAGAATATAGTATAAACAATTATAAAATAATAAGTTTAACTCATTCAATTAAATATTTTATAGCAATGTTTGACACAACACAATAAAAATAATTTTAAATAATAAAAGTATTAGTTTTAGTTCTGATACAGAAATTTTTATAAGTGAATTTTGGACCAGTTTTAAATTAAATTAGCACTTTTCTACATTCCCGTAGAATCTCAGTAACAGGAAACAGGAGAAAAGAATACACGCATAACGCTGCCTATCAAGGGAGATCTAGGCTCTTAGGTCGCTCTTGTTAAGCACTGTTTTGTGTGTTCCTACCAAGGCACCTATAGGGGGCTCTAGAGTTTCTACCAGAGAGCATCTAAAACGTCTTACATCGGTAGCGCATTGTCGTGGGCGAAAAAAGTCCGTAAATTGCAGACAATTTTTTATGACTGCAGACAAAACTGTCTGAAAGTTGCGGGAAATTTTTTTTTAGTAGTACAGAGTGTCTGAAAGTTGTGGACTAATTTTTTTATTAGTGCAGACAAAAACTGTCTGTAAGATGTTTTTCTGTGTCCGCGACTATGTCGCTGTGTTTCTGCCACTGGGGGTGCACAAGTACTCAGTACTGTAAATAAGTGCAATGCCGCATTGTTTGCTGCACTCGGGCCT